>OZ038401.1:20120385-20125385 GCA_964036045.1 Eutreptiella sp. 'Long Island Sound 2002' | reverse complement strand
TGGACAACAGGAAGTATTAGAATGGCTGTACACGACAGGAGGAGGGGGGGGGTAAACCCCCCCTGAACCCCCCCTTCAGACCAAAGACGAGGGGCGCCACAAGGCTTCGCACTTGTTGTGATTGGGGGT
This sequence comes from Eutreptiella sp. 'Long Island Sound 2002', assembly GCA_964036045.1. NCBI lineage: Eukaryota > Euglenozoa > Euglenophyceae > Eutreptiales > Eutreptiaceae > Eutreptiella > Eutreptiella sp. 'Long Island Sound 2002'. The sequence goes on along the minus strand of OZ038401.1, from coordinate 20,125,256 downwards.
TCTGAAAGTAGCCTCGCTTCCGAGAAGCGCAGGCACAATGCCAGGTGCTCAAGGGGTGGACAACAAAAACTTGAAAAAGGCACGGTGCGGGCACGTGTCCGAAAAAATTTTCTCCTCCTTATTTTTGCTCAGAAGCAAGAATCCTGTGGAATTTTTCGATTTCAAGCCGAAAAAGTGTTGTTCGGTTCTGAAATTTCTGGCCCGGCGGTGGCCGGCCGCGCGCCGAAAATGGCCATCGCAGGTTCAGAACGACTGCAGTGGGCCCCACAGGCGATCAGACCACCCCGAGCGCATCCGCTTCCCTGTCTCTTAGGGTTTTTTCCCGCGCCTTCTTGTGCGTATATTCGTATATATCCAGCTGCTCGTGTTGTTGCCCATGGGTCAGACCAAGAGCCGGCTGCAGCGTGGCCTAAAGAATGCCAAGTCAAAGGGGATCATACCCCACATGGAGCCCCCCTCTGGGGCCAGTACCCCCGACCCCAGTGAGCGCAAGCCCCTCATGCTGTGCATGCCCCTGGAGGACCTCTGCCCCAGTGCCTACCACAAGCACGTGCAGCAGGTTGCGCCTCCATCCGCATCTGCCTCCAGCTCTTGCGTCCTCCGTCTGGCCCCGGGTGGGCGGTGGTGAAACACCCCTCCTGCCGTTGTCTGCCACTTCCCCTTGCACCGCTACGGCCTTGTCCAAACACCGCAACCCGGTCTGACTGTTGGTTTTTTTGACCGCAATTCCTGTGGTCAAGAATACAAGAGGACATGTTTGAGAGCTGGTTGTATGACCCCCACCCCCTCTTGTGAGAGCACCGCCCTTGTCAGAACAACACGAGGCAACATTTGGTACCATGAAACTTGGCGGTTGGATTTTCTGGTTGTCAATGATTTTCAGTTTTATCTCTGATTTGGAACTGCAGACGGCGTCCTGGGGATGCGGGTTCCTGTACTGCCACTTTTGGCGCCACCCCTGCATTTATCTTGCCCCGTTCTGCTCCTTCCTTCAGCCTCGAAGCATGTTCATCGCTGCTGATGTCTTCTCAGGGTGCGGGTAAACAACACCTTTGTCAGAACAACAGCAGGCCTTGTTTTACGTCGGTCACCATTGTTCTCTCAAGGCTGTGGTGGTGGGGGCGGGGGGCAGTGGGAAAGAGGTCACACGGCTCATACCAACGTCGTGCTTGAGACTGCAACCAATTTCTGTGTGGTGATGTGCTTTGCAGCAAATGATGCTGTGATGGGGACCATCAAGCGCCCTTCGTGGGGCATCCTCTCATCGGTCCATCTGAGGGCCACCAACCTCAAACCCCCCCCCCTCCCGGGCCTCTCGCCCTCGTGCGCAAACAGGGCCCAAGTCAGGGGATACGGTGGTCAGTCGGGGATCCCCTGCTTACCGAAGGCCGTGGTTACGTATGACCCATAGGCAAGCGATTCTTGGGGGGGTTGGGCCACTGGAGGCGTGATGTAGTGGTTCTACATCACCCCTTCTGTCTCGGAGTCTGCAAAGTGGATCCGTGGCATTCAGTCCTTTGAGGGTGCCCCTGCCTTGTGCATAACGGGGGTAATGATTGCACTTGCTCATCAAACCGCCGGGCCAAACCCCCCAAAATGCAATTCTTGCCTCAAACTCAGCAATCGAAGGCTCAGGGGGGAGGATTCCGCATAGGGTCTACTTCGTGGGGTAAACTTCGTGGGGGATCCCAGAAACAACGATGAAATAACTGTGGGCAAGGTCTTACACAAGCCTCATGTGCGACTCTGTGCAGGCAAGACAGCAGCCACTCAAGCTCAGTTTGACGGTGTTGTCATTATTTTCGTGAATATTGATAATGCCCTTGAACTGGGTAATCTCGACTTAATGCTGTTGTTGTTATTTTCGTGAACAGCAACAACAACAATACTAATAACAGCCCCCTTAAACTGGGTAAAACTCGTTTCAACGGTGTTATCGTTATTTTTGTGGGTAATACCAGCACCCTTGAACTGTGCTTCCTCAGTATGCCGTTATTTTTCTTATTGACGATCAAGCTCCGGCCATTTCTGCACCTGACAGCAACGCCCCCGGCGAATGGACCCCCCCCCCCTCCCCCAACCACATGTCATTTCGCCCTCGCACACACCCCCTCCACAACACCGCCCCCCCCCCCCCCCCCCTCCGCCTCCACCCCCATGCCCACAGGTGATGGCCCAAGGGATGGACGTCACAGACCTGCCTATCCTCCTCGAGAGATGCATCGCGTACGTCTACTCTGTGCCCCTGCGCGAGGCCTCGGGCCTGAAGGCGGACATCGCGTCGGAGAACCCAATGGAGAGCCAGACGTCCGTGCCCATCCTGACCACCATCCTGAAGGGCGTGGGGCACCGCAAGTACCGCAGCGCCTTCATCCCGGCCCGGGCCATCCCCGGCACCGACGTTCGGGACGGGCACGTGACCGTGAGCCGCTTCTACAAGCCGCCCGCCGGCGTGCCCCGGGCACAGTGCATGGCGACCGTCCTGCAGGCCTTTGTGGAGCTGCCGGACGAGGACCCCCGGAAGGTCCGGCTGGTGAACATCCTGATGCAGCTCCAGGAGGCGTTCTTCAACTGCTCCGGGCGGCACAAGGAGGTTCCTCGGACTCCCTCTCGCAGGACCCAGGCCTGAAGTGGAATGCTTTTTGGGCATGGGTGTTGTCCACCGCCCCCCCCCCCCCCTTTGGCTGCTCGCCAACTCAACTTAATACGGCGACCGCTGTGGAGACGCCATTTACAGTGTACATTCTTTGTACACAGATAGTGCATCATCCCAACCAAGAAGGGGATACGCTGTTGTTGATTTGGAACAATTCGAACTCATGGGCGAAAGTGTCTATGGCGGGTCCAAGACCCTCACCCCCATCCCCCACAACACCCCCTTGAAGCACAGGCCCGCCAGGATTGTCCTCTACCTGTCGGTCACCCCCCAGACGCCTTCGGCCACCCCTGAATTGGCAAGAGACACTGGTTGGTCTATAATTCAGAGCACGTTCTGCACTGGTGGTTCCAGGATCGAATCCCAGGGCTCAAATGTGCGTGTACTCGGCTCACGCCGGGAGCGCCGCCACGGCCTCCAATCCCCCAGAGAGAGACCCAAGGCCGAGGGCTGAAACCGGAGGTGTGACACAGAGGGACGGTCGGAAAACACCCCCAGCCACACGCGGCAGTGTTGTGGTCCTCAGAAACAGCGTTTGAGCCCCACATTACCGCAACCCCCCCCCCCCCCCCCGGGTTCGGGGACCCGGTTTCCCCAAATCAGCCTGAAACGTTAGCCCGAATCAGTGGATTTATGATAGTGGTGGTAAAAAAGACCATTTGCCCATGTTCCCATGTTTCTGTGGAATTTGTGTGTGCATTTGTGTGCCTTTGCCCTCATGACACCTGGTGTGAAGAGCGTGGAGATCACAAGTTTGAAGACCAGCAATGTTTCCATGCATTTTGTGTGTGCATTTGACAGTCCCATCAGGTTGAAGACTGCAGGGAAGGTGGAAAATTTTCCGGTCCGTGGGAAGGTGAGACTTGGTACCTCCCAAATGCCAGCACAGTGCATATACCACTAGGGCAACTGCTTTTCCTGCTCTCTAGGGTGCAAAGACCGCATGCAAAATGACTGATGAAGAAATTTTTTCGGGAATGGACGGAAATATTGTGATTCCACATGACTCTGACAACACAAAGGGAACGTGTGTTGGGGGCCTAGGACCGAGTTTTTGAAACCGAAATGCAGCACCTGCCCTGATTTATGCCAATTTACTTCAGCCCGAAACGTTGATCCCGAATCAGTGGATTTTCCCCCCGAAACGGGGGGGGGTTGTTGCCGGGAATGTGGGCCCCCCGGAAGTTCAATCGTGGGGGAAGGGGGGAAGGGGGGGTAGATTCCCCTGGGCCAGACGCCCCCCTCCATTTAACAAGTCGGCACCATGCGGGGGGGGGGGGGGGGCACACCACCACCACCCACCCCTCTAAAGGAGCCCTGCCAACCCCCCCCAACATCATGGCCTGGGGTAGACATCAAGGGGCGGAAGCAGCACGTGTGAGCAGAGGACAACTGTCCCACTCTCACCTATCGGGAATACTGCTTCCCGGTGGCTTGGGACACGCAATTTAAACAATTTGTTTCTCAAAACCCAAACCCGTGCGTACACCTGGAAGTACCAACTGGCATATTTACTCCGCCTTTATGGCAAGACCCCCCCCCCCCAGGGGTAGGGGGTGTGTCGTGTCTCACTCTTTGTGACAGAAAGGTGCGTATGGTCTTATAGGCTATTGATGAGCCAAATTTTCTTTCTGCGCTTTGTGCCGATCGCTCTTGTGCACATGTGCAATAGCCCAGAGTTCCTTCAGGAGGGGTAGAATTTCTGTGTCACAAATTGTGCGAAATGTTTTTGCGCAATTTGTTTAGTGTTTATAACGATATGCACGGGTATACGTTAGGCTGTGCCTTTGCTCAATTGTACCATGCCAAAGGATTGGTTAATTGTTATTTTCGTTTCTCTGAAAGTTGCAGAAGTGCTGAAGTGGTCTTTCCCCGTTTGTAGTGTTCCTGCGGCATTCAATGGGGTGCAGACAAGAGGGCTGGTTGATGCACCAGGAAAGTCCTCCAGGAAATAACAGCACCCATTCACTGTTTCTCATGAGCAACTTTTGCCAACCCTGCATCATTTGTTTGCTCATTTTTAAGAAATGGCACAGGCTTTGTCGCGCCAGAATTTGTAGATTCGGATTTTCCTACACACGGAATCCCCCCCCTCCCATATGAACTCAGAGTGCAGTGAAAGCCATGTCAAGGGAGGCGCAGCTGGAGCCCACTGAACCAGTTAAGGCCCCAGAAGGGTCTCCATTGACCGGGGGAGGATTCCATTGGCCATTGG
>OZ038401.1:20062685-20120185 GCA_964036045.1 Eutreptiella sp. 'Long Island Sound 2002' | reverse complement strand
GGGCCAATACTGCCCTCACGCCTGCTCACCGCAGTCTGTTGGGGCAGAGGTGCCCCCACCCGGGTTTGAACCGATGCTCTTCCAGTCATGAGTTCCGTGTTCTGCCGCTTCACCACGGTGTGTCCATAATAGGGGGTGGGGTGGGGTGGGGTGGGGGTGGGGTGCAGGTTTGCCATTAGCATGTGCCAGCTCAGGCCTGATCAGATGAAGCAGAATCCTACGCAGCCATACACTAGACACAGCACGTTCCTACTGAATTCCCGTGGTGCAGGGGCCGCAGATACAGGGCCAGTTGTTACTGAGAACCAGTTTCCATGTCAGATGCTGGTGGCATGTCTGGTGGGGTGATGAGCTGTTGTTTAGCTGACTTTGCGCGTCTTTCATTGGCACCAGTGACCCGCACACCGCCATGCGGGGTTGGGACCCGGGCGGGGACTTGGGTTGAGGCCAAGAAAAGGGTGTGTATTCACATCAGCCTCACATTCCGGGCCCCTGCATGTCATGTTTCCCGTCAGAAAAGTTTCGAACTGGGTGGGTGGGTTGGCCAGGCTCCCTTGAGCAAGTGAAGGCCTGACACTGACACACAGAGGGAACTGTTGGCTAGGGGACCATGTCGCCACTAAGAAGTCCGTGGCTGACATTGGTTGACAAAAATGGGCTCAGTGAACAACGACGGCATTGCATGCACAAGGCCACCAAAATGCAGACCTTCATGAAGGAGATGAATCCAAGAGTCCGCCATGAACGATGAGTGTTTTGGAGGGTCATGGACCGTCGTACAGGGGTGTTGAAGGTTTTTGAGGCTGTTGCCAAGCCTCTGGAGGGTTGTGAGCCATGTTGACGGTTGATGACGACCATCGAGAGGCGTTGATGGTTGTGCACAGTCATTGAGCATGGGCTTCTGAAGGTCGATGAGGGATGATGAAGGTAGTGGAGCGACGTTGAACCGCCTTTATCATGGTTGTGAGAAGTGACGGAGGTTGGTGAGGGTTGGTGAGGGTTATTGAGGGCAGTACAGGGCTGCATAGACTGAGGGGTAGTTGTGGAGGGTTGAGCATGAGGGTCAGCGAGGGTTGTCTGTTTTGGAGGGCTCCTGGGCCCAATGCTAAGGCTCTATGAATGATTGTGGGCTGGTCCACATGGGCCTGCGTGCACCCTCAGCTTTGGGGCTTCTCCGGGGTGGGGGGGAGCAAGAGCACCGGCCGCAGCGCCCGACAGAAAGCAGCGACCCGACGCAACATGCGAAGGGAAGAACGGGTGACCGTCCAGGGCCCCGTAAAGGAGCAACAACCAGACGGAATGTCACACAGGGGGACTCCCCGGACGTTCCAACCGCAAGAGGTTTTGCCTGGGGTAGTGTGTTGGGCACCCCAGCCGCACCTGATGGGTGACTGACGCTTCCTAGAAGCCATGGAGCAATGGAGCGTAACCCCGTGACAGTGGTAGTCTGACACTGTCCGCCGGCTGCCATGGGGGTGACCCCTTGGTCCCCAGACTCCTGGCCTCTGGCCACGCTTTGGGGGTGCACTGCATGCTGCATACCTCTTCAGCTGTTTCGCCCCCCCCCCCCCCCCCCAAAACCCCAGACCCTCCCCCTCACAGACCCCCACCCGCTATCGGCGCTTGGCGACTGGGGGACGATCTCTGGAATGCGAAACCACGACACACACACTCCCGGACATTGGGCGTTCGGCCCTTTGCATGCAGTGCTTTGAGTTGGTGGCAATTGTGAGGGTTGGTTCTTGAAGCCGCCCCGAGAACGGGCACTGTGCTGAGACGCCCCCTCAGTGGCCCGAGGCCACCGGGCCTGGGCCTGACATAACTGGGATAGAGGCCTGCCCCCATCCCAAACAGTAAATTCTACTCCTCAAAATGATCAGCGCCGTGGCGATCATTTCGCCCCCCCCCCCCCCGAAGGGGTATTCAGCACTCAGCTTATTTCTAATGTCGGGTCAGTCGATTGCAGACCGATCCCCCTCCCCCAGCGCCACATCCTTCTTGTGGTTCTACGACGTTTTAATTCCGGATCACGGCAGCACCAATCGTATGTGCTCTGTGCAAAGGGTGCACTTGTGGGTGCCGTGCCCCAGCATACTCTGCCCCGCAGGACATCTCGCGCATCGACGACGGGTGGTGCTGGGGTGCAGTGGACTTCCTCAACATCGCGTCCCCTTTCGTCCATGAGGGCGTGGCCGAGCTCTACAAGCCGGAGCACTTTGGCAAGAACTGGAAGCACGTGGTGGGGCACCTGCCCGACCCGAAGGTCAATGGCCAGACCTATCGCTTCCCTTTCTCCTCCAGCCCCAACCCGAAGAATTTCGTCGACCTGCTGGACAAGGTCTTTGCGTCTCCCCCTGCCGCCGCTTGTGTGCCTCGTAGTGTGCCTGCTGGGGTGCTCGCCGCATGCCCAGGCCACGGCTTAGTGGCGAATTTTACCGACACAGGCGGGGGGGGGGGGGACTGGGGGCCTGCAGCACGGGTGCCACACCACCGAGCAAAGTTGAATGCCGTGTGGATCTTTAATGTCTTGACCACCGCAACCCGCCGCCGATGGAGAAAGAGAAATGGTGGGGTCAAGACAGCGGCTTGGCGGACCTTCGGGAGAAGATCGACGCTGCATCATGCGGTGAAGAATAAACGGGTGACTGTCCAGGGCCCCGTAAAGAAACAACAACCCGACGGAATGTCACACAGGGGGGGGGGGGGGTGGCAGAGGCCAAAACAAAAGTTTGTGTACCGAAAATGGACCTTCAATTTCGGGGCCCTTTCGATACATCCCCTCAAAGAGTTTCATGTCTTTCCTGAGGAAAGATCTTCTGATGTGAGTGTGGGTGAGTCAGACGGAGGTGCCCAGGGTGTCAACCTCCCAGATACCCCTGGTGCCCCCTCCCCCCATGGACGCGGGCCAACAACACACACCGGCACGGAGGTACCCCCCCCCACACCCACCAGCGCCCGGTGGGGCTCAGGTTTCGTCAACAGCCTGGGCGGCTGTCAGGGAAGACAACCAGAGGCAGAGGCCCAGTCGCACCGGTGAGGTAGGGACGCACAGGCCCTGGGACCGCTGCCTTCGGCGCGAGCTGGGGACCCCCCCTCCTCAGGCAAATTGTGGCCTGAGCATGCCGTGTCTGTATACTTGTGGGACTCTGTGCGCCTGGTGTCCTGTGCTTGGGCGGCTGAAACAGGAACAATTTTTCAGTAAAACTTACCAAAAAAGAAATTCGAAAAAAAAATGTGTGTAAATGACGCGTAGTACCCCCCCCCCCCCTTGCGCAAGCACCGCCTTGTCTAAGCACCAGGACCCGGTCTGACCGTCACTTTTACCGAATTTTCTGACCACGGCTTTTACGGTCAGAAAGTAGGCAAAGCGTGATTGTGTGCCGATTGTAGAGGGAAAGAGGGGCTGTTTCATGCTTGTGATGAGTCCTCCTGCTCATAACAACATTGTGCTTGTTACTGCCCGCCACTGCTCTTTGTTTTGGTGTGATTTTCAGCCATGACTAATGTCGTTTCCCCTGGCTTGGCTGTCACGTACATCTGGTCCACCGGTGAGCATGCGCCTGCCACTTTCATCGGTCGTTCTACTTGTGGGAAAGATTCCACAACCGAGGAATTAAAATTGGGAGCGCCCAGAGTTGCCCCCATACCCCACAGCCCCACCAAAACCACCCTGTTGCGACTATTGTGGTTAGGGTGAGGTATGGGCAGGTTTTCGGGACATGCTTTCTTTTGGTACCGCGCGTCGCGCGGTTGCACCGCCTTGTCTAAGCACCAGGACCCAGTCTGACCGTCACTTTCCTGACCTGGCTGGTGCTTGCGCAAGGGGGGGGCGGGGTACCTTGTTTTTTGTGGGCTGGCCGCGGACTTGAAGAAAAAAGGTCGTTGAAGTAGGTTTGCTTTTTTGGATTGCGAGGCCTCTCGTTATGGCCTCGGCGTAATTATTGGTTTTTGCATTTTCAATGCCCAGGCACACGCATGATGTATGGCTTGGAGTCATGTTTGTTACTGCGAGGCCTCGCATTGCAGGGTTTGGGTTGTTGACCTCTTTTGTACCAAGTAGAGAATCAAGAATGCGAAAATGGGACAAAAGATAACAAGCATAACAAATGCAACCAAACAAATGTACAGAAAAGGCCCTATTGAAGGGAAAACCCCCGCAACAAGGGGTTCTCCAACAAAAAAGTAGACACTCCCCCCGTTTTGTGTTGCACTTTGGGGGGGCAAAAAAGTCCAATTTTAGGGGTAAATAGGGACAAGAACGTCCCGTTGAAATGTTGCGAGGCCAAAAAGTGGGTAATTTGCTGCATTTCTGTGGGTGAAAAATGCTAACATTTGAGAATTTTCTTGCACCTGTTTCTGCCGCCCAAGCTGTGTGCTTCCCAATGCAATTTCCGGTGCACTTTCCCGTGTGCCTCCCTCTCAACGCCTTTTTGCGCTGGCCCATGTGTCCTCTCAGTGTGCCCTCTGCCCCTCCCCCTGCGCCTGTGTGTAGGTGCGGAACCAGAAACTGCCGGCAAAAGCGAAGCAAATGCTGCGCCCGTACATCATCCGCTTCTTGCTCTGCTTCCAGAGGCACCGGGTGCTGCTGCGGCTGCTGCAGTGGCTACTGCAGGATCCAGTGCTGGCAGCGGGGGTCTGGGACAAGCTGGGGCTGCTGTACACGGAAGTGCTGCGGGAGGGGGAGGGGGAGGCCCAGGGGGATTTGCGCTGGACGCTGTGCGACGCATCGGATCCCGAACAGATCATGTACGACCTCCCGCTGCTGACCCGGCTACTGGAGGCCGCCGGCGTGGAGTTCGAAAACACGCCCCTGTATGTGTAGGGGCCGTGGATGTTCTGTGTCTTGTGGCGCCGGCCGGGCTCAGGCCGTCCAGCAAAGGGCACTGCATGGCCGCCGGCCGTTGGTATCCGCCCGGCGGCTGTCGGGCACAGGCCACTTGCCGTCGGTTACCGGCGGTTTTCCGTCGGTAGCCGGCCGCTTGCCGCCGTGCGCCGACCGTTGGCCACGGGCCACTTTGGTGTCGGTTACCGGCGACCTGGCGGTGGGTTGCCCTTTGCCCGGGTGCACCATGCCGCCCTTCTCTCTGCGTTCCACCCGCCGCATCCAACGTGCCGCACGCGCTCCGCGATGCGCGGGTCGAACGTCAGGATGCCTGGCAACCACGTCTGCGTTGTCGTAACCCCCCCCCCCCCCCAGCCCTCCACACCGGCATGCTCCGTGCCGCTTGTCCACACCGTTTACTGCCGCCTGCGGTGGCCCGTGTACACTGGGACTGACATCGCACCGCGCGCACCGGGCGGGCCCTCGTAGTCTCAAATTCTCATTCTCTGTGTGAGTGCCCAAGGCCGACCCAACGCCATGCCTCTGCCTCTGTACCTCTGTATGCCATGACTATGTCCATAGCTTTGCATACAGCCGTGGGCGCACTCCAGCGCCGAATCAATACCGCAAATGCATTGCGTGGCCTGTGCGTACTCGCTATCATTTTGGACTCATATGATTTCTGGTCCAGGGAGCTTTGACAGTACCCACCCAAACAAATGTCAGACACTTGCAAACCCGTGCCGGATCTGTGCGAAGCACTGCTCCGTAGCAACACCAGCCCTGAGACAAGGATTGTGGAGTTTTGGGCCGCAGCAAATCGCTGCACGGGTCTGCACTGCATGTCCAATGATGGCATTGCCTCTTCTTCCTCCCCCCATTCGTCCTGCTGCTTCCATGGCCTCGGCCTCGATGCCGCCAGAGGGCCGGCGGCGGCTGCCGACCCGTCTACAGTCGCTGCTGATCAAGCCGCTCTTCCGGAAAGGCTTGCACAACCGGCCTCCCACGGCCACGCTCACCCCCCCCCCCCCCCGTCCCCCGGTTCCGTACTGCCCGGGGCCCGGCGTGCCCTTCGCGGGACCCGGGTTGTCTTCGTAGTTGGTGCTCTGGGGGGTATGCGGGCCTCGCATGCCCCTCCGCCACCTCGGCCCCTCGCTTACGGTGGCGGGTCGCCACAACCGCTGCTCAGGCCCCCCTTCACGAGGGAGCCCCGCCACATTTGTTTTAGAGGGATAAGGACAGCCTCCCCCCCACCCTCAGGCCCTGCACTACTGCGAGGGCAGGAGGCTGCAGTGTGCACGGCTCCCGCTTCGAAGAGCACGCCGGGGCGTTCTTCAGGGAGTAGATGTGCGTTGGATACGCCGGGCAGCCGCGCGGGGCCAGTGGGCGACTAACCGCCAACCGTCGGCGGTTAGTCGCCCCGATGTCTCCCGCGATGCCCCGCCGCCACACGGTCCGTCCCGCTCTGCCATATGACGGCCTCTGAGGCACCGCGGCCACCTTCGCTTTTGAAACGACGGCGTCTCTCTGATCCACAACGCGCCCCACCGCACCGCCTGCCCGTTTGGGACTTGAAGCGCTTCAATGCCCCGCTTTGGGCTGCCCCTTCCAAGCGTCCTGCATGCCCCATGTACATACCCCATGCGCATGCTCAACCGGGGCCCCTGTGGCCCCCAGAGAATGCCCTGCCCCAGTTGCTGCCCCCAATTTCAGTGGTGTTGCATCGCCGCTTCGGGGGGGGGGGGGGGCTTGCACAGCAACACCAAACGAGGCCCCGTTTCGTGGGGCACTAGTGCAGGCGGCGGGACTCGGGGGATGCCGCCCCCCGGGCAGCAGCCTCCATCAGATCCTCCCCCCCCCCAGGGCGCCTCCTCCCCCTCACCCCCAACCTCCTGAGATTCTCGCCTTCGGCTGCCAAGCGGCCCAAAGGAAAGCGCTGAGCCTGGAATCGACGAAGTCGTGTTACCACTTTGGTGGTCCGCCCCCTCATCCACCACAGCCCCCCCCCCCCATCCCGCCCACTGTGTGCGTACTGGTGGATGGGTCGGGTGATTTTCATTGATTGCATCGGTCGCTGCAGCGCCGGTACAACAGCCGTACCTTTGTAACCGGAGGCGAATGCTTGGGTGGTGCGTAGTCGTGGGCCCGCCTGAGAGTTCCCACTGGCCTCTGGCAACAAATCTGGCTCCGATCCTGGAAGTACGGAAGTGCGGAAGTGCCAAAAATTGGCCTGAAAACCCATGCAATCCATTGCCCCCGGTCAGGCCAGCGGTCGCGGGGTGCTCCCCCATGATGAATGTGTTGCCGGTGCAACTACCCCATCGTCACCATCAGCTGCCCCTTGAGCTGCCAACCCCAGGGGGGACCCTTGGGGGGTGGACCAGAGACGTCGTTAGCCTCCGGCACCCCCGGGGTCCGCCGGAGGCAGCCCCAGACTGCTGCCGAAGGCACCCCCCCCCCCACCGGATGGTCTGTGAGGGCGTACGCACCCGTTCCACGAGGGGAGGGGCAAGACGCGGGACTTGGTCCTCCCGCCACCATGTCATACCAGGACAGGGAAGAGGATGGGGCACCATGGCCTTTAGCCCAAACTCAGGCCTGTCGCTGACCCTTGGCCTATTTTGTGAGCTCTCTGCGGACGTTTGGTGGAACTTCCGTCACAAGTTAAAAAAACACGAGCAATTTTGGTTATTCCACTCACGGAATCTCCGTGCCCACATTGGGAGTGTGGTATGGGGCAGGGACGCCCCCCCCCCCCTCCCTCCCTCCCTCTGAAAGACCACAAAGGTGGCACCCCCTCGCACACAGACACTGACGTTTCTCCTTCGCGCCCTGCTTTTCATGAATGTACTCACTGCGTGTGTTGGGTCCCGCCATTGTGCACAAGGGGGCCGTTAGGGGGTGCACTGTGGGCTGTGCGAGAAGTAGGCGATTTTGGCCCCGGTTTCCCCGATGGCCAATGTGACCGCGGCACCCACTGTGTCCCCAGCCTAGACGTGGCCACATAGAGCTTGGTCCTTCTGATTTGGGCACGGGATGCCGGTGTCTCCTACTGAGTTGTAGCTTACAGGAGCAAATCTTACTGAGTGGCAAGGGGCACACGGCTCGTTCCCAAAGAAACGGAATTGTCCTGCCACACACTCGTGGTCTGGTTTCAAGATTCTGGGAGGGTCTGGTAGGATGGCTTGGAGGGGTGGGGCCAAGCATCATTGTCGGTGCCCTGCTGGCAGGCCTTTGGCATGAGCCAAAGGGGGAGCGTTTGCGCGCTAGGCATCTTTTTTGACCCGTGCCCCACCGGTGACCTTTTAGGGGGTGCACTAAGGGGGCGCACTTAGCACAGTGCAACTATTTTGGGTGTTTGGCCGTACTAGAGACTCATATTTTGAGATACCCGGGGCATCATTAATTGTTACCCCTAGCGTAGGTTTCGACTTGTGATTTTGCCCCTTTGTTGGGGAACCCCGAGAATGCAAGGGTGACGTGGCATTTCCGCCCTCTTGTGGGCCCCCGAGAAGGCAGGGGTGAGGCAGCCAATTCTGATTTTGTCCCCCTTTGTTTGGGGACCCCGAGAATGCAGGGGTTACGTAGCACTTCCGCCCTCTTGTGGGCCCCCGAGAAGGCAGGCGTGATGTAGCCAATTCTGATTTTGTCCCCCTTTGTTTGGGGAACCCCAAGAATGCAGGGGTTACGTGGCATTTCCGCCCTCTTGTGGGCCCCCGAGAAGGCAGGGGTGAGGCAGCCAATTCTGATTTTGTTCCCCTTTGTTTGGGGACCCCCGAGAATGCAGGGGTTACGTGGCATTTTCGCCCTCTTGTGGGCCCCTGAGAAGGCAGGGCTGAGGCAGCCAATTCTGATTTTGTCCCCCCTTTTTTGGGAGTCGTTGTTTCGATTTTTTTTTGGATGAAATGCACCCCACTTGCAGAGAGCGGTGCTTTCATGCCTCACACCGAATGTTCGGAGGTTGCTTGGCGGTAGAGTGTTGCCCGTGTTCGCAAATACCTGAATCATGTTGTTCAAGAGATTCGATGGGCCAACAGGTTGGATCCTTTCAACCATTGTCCCCATTTTCCATTCTTTATGACGCATTTCACAGACTCCATGCCCATCAGTTCCATTGGTGGGATATGGAGTGCCGACCTGTGGAATCCTAAGTATGCGTCGCATGTTTACAAGGTGACAGTTGCCGTTGATATGTTGGGCAACAATATATGGATTTACTACTTGGGCCGGGGGACATCAGCTGATGTTTTGATTTGGGATGGGTATGGACTTTCTCGTACCCGAGATGATTTCTTTGATTTCGAAGTTGGGGGCCATGATGGTGCTTATGAAAGCCGGATTCATGTCATTGTGCCATTTATTGGAAGAAAGAATGGCACTTTGACAGCCCGCCAACAATCTTACAATGACGTGCACGGGTGGTACAGGGCACACATTGAGCAGCCGTTTGCTCGGTTGTGGCATTGGGGTTTGGTTAGGAACATCTGGCGTGGCGGCCCCAATGAGTTGCACCAGTCAGTCCGTATTTTGTTGCATTTTACGCAATTTTGCATTCGCAAGCAAGTCCGTCACCCCCCCCCCCCCCTATGGACCATGGGAGCATGTCCCACCTCGTGTTTGGACTGACCAAAGCAACTCGGCTGCCACGCAAGATGGGGCAGACGATGAGGCAGAAGTGTGTGTGTTGTGTTGTTAGAAGCGCTCCGCCGTCACAGTTTGTGATGAGTGTAAGGAGCACTATTGTACTGAATGTATTGACACCCACACTTGTGGGACCAATGTTGTTTGTTAAGTACAATACAAATGACAGTTGGAGTTGTTGAATTCACAGCTATTGCCTTATTATGCAACATGCTTTGCAGGGAAGGTGTGCAGTGCAACGTGGTCTACTCGGGGGGCTTCTCCATGAGAGGGTAAATCTGGGGCTGAAGTCGGGATAGTTAATAGAAAAGTAGCGCGCCGGGCGCACCGCAGGCAAAAATTCCCCAAACGTCCACCCTCGCTCCATGCGCTGGGTTTTATTTGTTTTGCCCCCTTCGCTCAGACGTGTGTCGCGTGCAGTGGTCTGGAGCCGGTGATGGCCGAAACATTTGATGGCCGGCCCGCCTCATTTCGGTTTGAGTTTGAAGCAGTGTTTGTTGGGCAGCCGGTAAGCCTGTGATGCCCGATGTTGAACATCACTTGCAGAGTGCTGCACCATGTGAGACTGTGTGAAACGCTGCACCCATGGAGCCGAAGGTCGAAAGCCTTTGCACATGTAACCCTTTTCCTGGTGACAGTTGCAGGATCCTGTGGCACTGGTTTAGTGAAGTGAGTGAGAAAGAGAGAGAGAGAGAGAGAGTGTGTGTGTGTATGTGTGTGTGCACCCCTCCGCCGTCGGATAAGGCGTGCTTGATCCGCCCTGGATAGGAGGCCTTGAAGAGGATAGTGGCGGTCTCAGGTGGCTTCCCCTGATACCCGTGATATCCGTGTTTTTTTGTCTGTGTGTGTGTCTGTGTGTGTGTGTGTGTGTGCGTGCGTGTCTGGGTCTCCACAATGGGTGTGTGTGTGTGTCTGTGTGTGTGTGTGTGTGTTTTTGATGCACAGGCCTGGAAGCTGGACCACCATGGTGACACCCTGAATGACACCTCTCTAGCCTTTTATGTCTGCAAAATGATGATTTCAGACCGACGGTTTCCGCTGCCTAGGGTGTGTGGAAGGCGCTCTGGTGGCTCTTATGTACACTTTAGGTTTGCGGGCAGTATGCCAGGGGGCACATAGGATAGCAACTCGGTTTGTGCAGTTGTGCCATAGACTGGCAGCGGTTACATACGGGGAAAGGGGGGCATTTGGTGGCACCACTGTGTTCGACGGTTTGGCCCATGAGTGTTATGGGCCCCGACGGTAGTGCTACGAGTGACCGTCCACGTTGTGTGCTGGCGCACGGTTTCCCCGTAGTCGGTCGCATCCGTTCCTGTGGTCTATCACTCAATATGTACATATTCATACCGCGCAGACTGTCTCTGAAAAATCGATTTGCGCCCTGTGTGTGTGTGTGTGCGTGTGTGCACGCGCGTGTTGTTGTTGTTGTTGTTGTTGTTGTTGTTGTTGTTGTTGTTGTTGTTGTTGTTGTTGTTGTTGTTGTTGGTTGGTTGGTAGCAACCACCAGGTCAAAACCCTGCCTCCAACAGGCATCTGCACATATGTCAGGATGGTGGTTAGCGTACAGCCACTGCTGCTCACTGGCAGAACGTAGTTTGAGTAGGTGTTGTCTGCATTCTTTAGCCCGATTCATCTGCCCATCTGAGCAGAGTGCATTGTGAACCTGACCCCAGCACTGAAGATGATTCCAGTCTGAGCGCTGCGGATGGCCCTGACTCAAGAAGCCCCCACCGGCTGCTCTGCAGCTGGTCCCTTGCCTTTCTGCATTTGTTGTCATTTGTTTGTGTGTGTGTGTGTGTGTGTGTGCGTGTTTGTGTGTGTGTGTGTGTGTGTGTGTGTGTGTGTGTGTGTGTGAGCCACCATTGTTGTGCTGTGTTTCGCAAATATGTGTGTGTATGTGTGCGGATGTCGACTTTGCCTGCGACCGCCTGTACGTGACGGTACCCTGCAGAAAGGCGCCTCGCCACATGACGTGGTTTCACAGGGCCTGACGAGGAGTCTTCACGCCGACGCCCAGTGCTTCGGCGTGCCATCCGCAGGGCGTTTGTCGGGTGGTGGCGTGTCCGCATCGTGTGTGTGTGTGTGTGTGTGTGTGTGTGTGTGGCCATCGTGACTGTACGGCAGTATACTATTATTATTGCGATTGGTGCCCTCCCACTACTGGCGAACCGTCACTTCGTCAACCGTTGCCACGATGCAAGAAGAGTACCCTGCAGCTTTTATCCACTTCACATTTCTGCGGTGGGCATTCTTTCTTTGTTTCTGGCTCCCCTGCGCTGTCTGCTTCGTGTGGACGTGCACATTACGCACCATCCTTTTGAGCCGGCTGCAGTGCGGGCGGGTGTACGGGGTCGTTCGTTGATGGCGGTGGGAG
Organism: Eutreptiella sp. 'Long Island Sound 2002'; assembly: GCA_964036045.1. Lineage (NCBI taxonomy): Eukaryota > Euglenozoa > Euglenophyceae > Eutreptiales > Eutreptiaceae > Eutreptiella > Eutreptiella sp. 'Long Island Sound 2002'. The sequence goes on along the minus strand of OZ038401.1, from coordinate 20,108,348 downwards.
GGCTTCGCCCTGGCACTGTACCACTGACAGTCCTCATCAACAGTGATTTGTAGGGTACGCGTGGGTGTGCGATTGCAACACCTTCGACTTTCCCCTGTTACTCTATTCGGAGTGAGGCGGCATCCAGCAGGTCGATCCGAGAAGGTAACCGATAGCGGTTACTGATCGCTTGGTGCAGTATTGAGGTCCATCCGCGCCGGTCAGATTTTTTTTGGATTAAGTACTGCCTCTGGCTACCCTGCCTTGGATTCACGACTGCTGACCAACTCCGAGCTTCTCGAACGCGAGACGGATCCCTCATTGCCGGCATCAAGTGTGTCCCAGGCCGGTCTGCTCGCGTGCGCGCAGTGCGTGCACGACGCGGGCTCGCCAAGCAAGCAACGCAGCGGGCCTGCGCCACTGGTCCGAGAGCCGCCTCCGCTCCGTGGGTCGTTGCGTTGCATTTTGTGCATTTTGGCGGAGAAGGTGCCGGTCGTTGTTTCTGCACCGCGGCTCTGTGTTTGCGCGCCACAAGGCCAGAGTTTTGACTTTTGGATTCCATTTTTGGGACAGGGAAGGTCCAGGCTCAACTTCTTTGGCACACACCCTACAGCCCTACAAATTTACACTGTGCACGTGCTGTACCTGTGTGCGGGATGCCACCCCCCGCCATCCAGGGCTGTCTTTTAGGAAAGAGACATTTTTTTTCACTGAGGACAAACTCCAGGTCATTGGTGGCAGGATTCGTTTAACCGACGGCTGTTGACACTCAACCGACGGCGGATGGCGCTTAACCGACGCCGGTTGGCCAATGACCAACCGCATTTACTGGAGCTCTGCGGAGGATTGAGCGTACCGGAGGCCGCCCGTTGTTTTCTTTTTAGTTTTAGGGACAGCCCTTCCGCCATCTTGCACCATGGGTCTGGCTGGTTGGGGGTGCTTCTCCACACTGAGCCATCGCAGCCGCTGCGTCCTTGCAGTACCCCGCAAGATGCGCGTCTACACACCCGGTGGCTCCCATTCCCTGACAACATGCAGCAGCGCCTGACCGCGAGGGAGTCCATGGTCCCTGTCGCATCAGTCGTCTTCACAAGTTCTGTTTCGCCCCCCCCCCCCCCCCGCACCATCCCGTGCCCTTCATCTCCTGCTCGCCCCTTGTCAGTGCCCCCTCCAGCTTTGCATGCCACCCATCCACCAACCGCCGCATTCCGAACACCGCTTGCGGTGTCGCTGCTACGGGGCATGGCAAAGGCATGGTAAAGGACGCATTGCCCACCCGCCATAAGCGTTCCGCGACCTATGGCGCCCCATACCCTCCAGACTTGCTGCCGCTCTCCCCAAAGTCCTGTACGCCTGCTTTTGTAGGCTTCCTCCCCACTTTTCATTTTCTCGTGCTGGACAGTGGTGCCACTCTTCACCGTTGTGTGCTGAGTGGATATCTCCGCTGCTGTTATGACCCCCCCCCTTTAGTTTCAGCTCGGCCTCAAACATCATATTACAGTCATGGATTGTTACGCATCTGTCAGCATCTGCACCGCTGGATGGACCACTACGGCAGGGTACCATACGCAGCTCCACCATGGCCCGCAAGGGTAATGGCGGAGGGCCACCGTCCACCACTGAGTCATGCACCTCCGGCGTGTCGCCTGGTTTGTATTCTCCTTCGGTGGGTGCAAAATTGCGCTCGGTGGTGTATGCCCCGCCCCGACATGCTGCATCCATGAGTTTTCCCTGTGTTTGGGCCCACAAGATCTGTGCCCAGGATTTTTGTCAGTTTCAGCCTACAGTCTTTTGTGCCTCACACACACTAGGAAGCCTACGGGCGTCTCTCACTGCATAACCTGGTTTCAGACTTCGCTGATCCTCACTACCCCCCCCCCCCCTTTTTGCTTCCCCAGGGGTTGGGGGGGACCATCGCTTGGTCAACGCCAAAATTTTGTTGCCGGTCACTGTGTTGTCTTGAGGGTCAGTGTGTTGCGAGGCACTGCTACCTGCATCCCCTGTACTTTGGCAGGACACTTTGAATCGCTTTCTCTGAAATGGAACTTGATAGCACAACCATGGCTGCTGGCATGGTAGGGCGGCAAAAAGTCAGCTATGTACTCCGTTGTCTTTTCGGCCTGCAGTCTTTTGTGCCTCATGTGCACCCTGGGAAGCCTGCAGGCATGGCAGTTCCCCGCTGCATGATCTGGTCTTGGACTCAGCTCATCCTCTCACTGCGTGTCAGATCCGCTACCACAGTCATTGGTGGGATCATCGTAGAGCTGAACCACTCTGAACCAATCCCGAGAAGTTATGTCGAGGACCATGCAGTGAGCAGGCTACACATCTTGGTCTGCCCCCCCCCCCAAAAGGTGTTAAGTCTACGTGTTTGTTAACCGCTGAAAACTCCCTCACACAATCGTTCAGTAGACTCTCTGCTCCTGTGCTCCTTGATATGCTTTCCTTCCCTCTCCCTGCTGCGGTCATCTGAATGGCAGTGTGGCAGTTTTCCACTGCACCTCCGTGTGCCAGATCAAGGCTTGCCCCATGCCCCTGCCACAGCCATGGTGCATCCTTCGATGCATGTACTAGATCAACCATGCCCCCCCTCACCAGAGGGAAGGAGCAAAGTGTGTTTGGGTGAAGTAACTATGAGGAAGTGAAGTAATCTGAAACAATACCCAAAGTCACGCCCACATGTAAGGGGGGAGAACTTACAAAACCGTGCCATTAGGAGCAAGGAGGCCAGGCGAAGACCACATGAACGCAAACAACGAGAGATGCGCTCACAGGCGTCCATGTTATGTCTTACCCCGTTTCTTTGACAGTAAGGGGGGGGGGGGGGGCAAGGGCGGGCGTAGCACATGCCCCGACTATCGCTGGCATACATGCATCGGATCTGCATCATGAAGCGCATCACAGCATGAAGCGTGAATCAATATGTGTGCTACATTCTCTTGTTCTTGAGACCAACCCGCAACTGGAGCCTTGGGTCTACTCCCTCTCCTGCGGACTCCGTTCGCCGGAATACAAGGCTAAGATGCTGCATGGAGTCTGAGGTCCCCCTCCCCCCTTGTGCATGACAGGACCCTGCTGTCTTGTACATCGGCTGGAAAAGAAGTGTAACAAGTCCCTGAAGTGCTCATATCTTTGCCGTTTTCAAACATTGTAGATCAAACAGTGTATGCCTAGACACGCGTACACTCCAGGTGGCCACGTTGTCTGTGCTGACTTCTGGATTATAAGATTCTCAGGAGCTCATGTGAACACCTGGGTGTACCAGAAGAGGTGAACAGATTCGGTGGGGCAACACCTTGTTACCCCTCCCCAGCATGGGAAGTAGCACTGGTTTGGTTCTGCTACTTCCTATTTCGTGCCATTTCTTACTTGGAAGACCCAGCAACACACGGCACATGTACCATGGCATGGGAAGTAGGCTGCCCTCCTGGCCCTACCTGACTGGATGCGAGTCTGCAGGCCTCCTTGTACCAATATACGCGCCACCAAGGCCAGATGTGCATAACCCCAAGTCATGCAGATACAAACGTTCATGACCGTGCTTTTCTTTTGTGCAAACTGAAACAGACAAACGTTTCAAAGTGTGTACCATGACAGTTCGGATTTGAAGTTTACTATGGTTTTGTTTGTGTGTCTGCCTGTGGTTGCAGCTTTGGAACCATTTTTGCAGTTTTGGGGCTCATGAACGTTATCTACGTGCTATCCCAAGCACTATCCAGGACTACCCCACCTTGGGGAGATGTGGAGCAGCAAATGGCCCCTGAGGAGTGCAAACCCATGGGCCACAAAAATTGTATTGGGATAGTTCAGAGTACGGAGGGAAGGGATGGATAACCTTGCAGAGGTACGTCCAGGCTCCAGCCCCCCCCTTTTGCGGCAAAAAAATGCGTCGAAATCTGCATAAAACAGCGAATGCAGAGCCACCTGAACCCAGCCAGCCACATGAGCTTACGACTTCTGGTGCGGAAAACAGAGCACACAGGACAACAAGCCAAAGGTATTTGCCATGCAGAATTCATTTTTTAAGGCAGAATTGTCACTGTCACTCTTCCCATTGCCACTGCCAAGAGTAGTGACCTCGTCACTACTATCGTCACCACTACTGCTCACACTGATTGCGGCACTATCGCTGGACGTTGATGAATCTGTTGGAATGACCTCAAAGGAGGAGAGGGATGCCTCTCCATCAGACATACTTTCCAATTTGTCCTCATAAGCACCTCCATAAGGCAATGCCTGGTGCACATGGACTAACATTGGCAGCAATGGCACGTTTCACAGCCCCAGCAGCACCGGCGTGAGGATGGGCCTCGCGAGACTGGCGTGAACGGCATGCAGGGCTAGTGACACATGACCTTTGGGAGAATGGAGGCACTCAACCTTGTTTCGGCCCATGGCAAAAAAATGCATACAAGGAACAACAAGCATGATGCAATATGTGGTGCGACGATATTTTTGGGCTTGTGAATTTCCCACTATGCTTGTTGATAATAATGTCGCATGCAACAATTAACCCCCATGCACCCCCATCCCCCGGCCAACACAAAAATTAGATCCGTCCTGGTGGAGGTTGGAGAGCGAAATGCATTCATCATCAGGAAAGTCTAGAGAGCAAAAGCATTACAATATGCTGCCCAAAGCCAACTACAGTATTGCTAGCGGCAACAAAAGGGAAACAGGGTGTGGCACACTGGCAAATGATAGTTGCACATTGACAAACACACATTGCAATATGACCCTGGAGCACAAGTAGGACTCATTCCGCCATTTTGAGGCCCGGATAACATTGAAGATAATTGTTCCACGGTAGTGGTGCACGGTTGTATAGTTGCACATTGACGGCAAAGGACACTCCCCCCCCCCTCTTGTAATCCCCCACCCTTTACAATCCCCCCCCCCCGACCTTTTTGTGTTGTGCTCTATTGTTCTTGGTGCGCTTGTCCCTACTATGAGAGTTGACTCCTTTTCTCATACAAACACAAATGCATGCCATAGGCGATCATGTCTGGTACCACTCTTGCAAATGGTCATTGGGCCCTCACCCTTTGGACCAGAGTTCCTCCGCATTCAATACCGGGGTACTATCAACGTTGTGGACCATACCGCAGCCAAGTTATCTCAATTGGAGGCAGTACGGGCATCATCTCCTATATCACCAAGACTTCCTGACCACTCTTCACAACCAGCACTCACAGCTACACCGCAAGCACCTCCACCCACACTTCAGGCACATATGCCCAAACTTGTACCCAAGCATGGTTTGAAACGGACCCTCCAAACGTTTATGGACCAGTTTTTGAAGCCCAATACCCCTGCCATAGATGACACGGAAAGTGATGCCATTGTGGTTATGACTCGGGACCCTGAACTCTCACAACCTCCGTCCCCTACTGTAGCGAGGGACGCAGTTTTGGTCGATGCAACAAAAGCCCCGGAGAAACATCATCCCAAGGCTCTACGGCTGGCCCAACCATTGCACAAGTTTTAGAGATCCAAAGGAACAACTAGGTGCACTATACTCTGCTCAATGTGTGAAGTCCAACTACCGGTGTTGTGCACGCAGTGTTGCAATCGTCAAGTGGTACAGTTTTGTGGTGCAACCCCCCCCCCCAATATGGGGGATTGTCACTTCATGACACCCCCCCCCTCCCCGGCGATGCGGGGGACCGGCCTGGCATTAAGGGGGGGGGGGGGTTACAAGGGGGGCAGAGGGTAGCAGGCATGCAACATGGATCGGCAAGAAGCAATTGCGGAAAATTACAGTTGATTGTGGAAAACTGCGAAAAATTGCGGAATTCCGCAAAATTGTGGGAAATTTCGGACCTGCATCCTGCCCCCTGTTGGCCTATTGTGCCATGGCAATGCGCCTGCGCCTGTTGGACACTCAGTACCTCACACTACATGCCTCCACATAGATTGATGCTTGTTGGGCGTGGCAGACCGCCTGCACTACCGTACGAAGGATCAGCACATGTTATGACGGTACGTTGCTTGGGCCTCTGGTCCGCTCAGTTTATGGGTGCACCCGTGCTGTACATAAATGCACCTTCTGCTTTTTGGGGTTCTCCCAAGTACACTCAATGACACCTTGAGCGTCAGGAACTCAAAACAAAAATTGTGGACCTGCATCCCGCCCCCCGTTGGTACAATACAATTGCACCCACTTCATAATCTTTGAAATGGCGCTTGGCCCATTGTGGCCCTTCGCGGTCCCAAATAGATACCCGCAACCCCCCCCCCCCCCGCCCCCCATGTCCATCCCCCTCCCCCTCCTCCAACATTGCCGCATATGCATACCAGGACGTGCATGTGTGGAGCGCTTTGTTGACCTGCATGCGGCCCCCCCTCCTAGGGGGGCTGTCGCCAAGTGACTGGTGCACTTACCACGGCCAGTCCCTTGCTGTTGTCTGCCAAAGGTTGCTAGATACATGCGGACATGCATAGATGCACATGGTGTGAGGCACATGATACAAACAAGCAGAACTATCAAGGCATGCAGTCATCAATCAGTTATTTAGCTGCGCCTACTTCTGAACGGGGGCAGTATAAAACTTCCTCTTATGGTCCCAAAAAACTTGAACTGCTATACATGTTCCTCAATAGCGACAAGGATGGGTGAGCTGCCTACAGCAGGCTTCGCTTTGGGCTGCTTTGCAGGTTTGGGTGCAAGTTTGGGCACAGTTGGTGCCACTAGCTTTTTGGGGATCCATTTTCTCTCCGGGATGTCCCGGGTAAAAAGAATTTGTCCCCAAAAGATCACCATATGCAACTGCGTGTGTGTGCTGTGTTTTCTTTGGGGCCCCCAATGACCCAGGGCGGACAAGGTGGGGTGAGGGTACATCTGCAACAACAACACAACACAACACAACACAACACAACACAACACAACACAACACAACACAACACAACACAACACAACACAACACAACACAACACAACACCTGTCTCATGGACATCGCCAAATAGCTGTGCTGTCCGCACCGCATTAGAGGGGGAGCGTTAGCGCGCCGGGCATCTTTTTTGACCCGTGCCCCACCGGTGACCTTCTAGGGGGTGCACTAAGCGCAGTGCGCGCGCAGCGCAACTATTTGGATGTCTAGCCGTCCTAGAACCCCATACTTTGTCATACTATGGGCATTATTGTTGTTTGACAACGGGTATTTTGATGCTTCTTTCACATTCGGGATATGGTATATTTGGATTCTCACCTAGTTTCACCAATTTTCTTCCATTTTTTGCTCGTTTCCACCACATCCACTCCTTACTAGGTTGATTTCTCCCCACCATGGGGACCCCAAGAAAGCAGGGGTAATGTAGCCATATTGATTTCTCCCCACCATGGGGACCCCGAGAAGGCAGGGGTGATATAGCGAATACTGAGTTTGCGCTTCGTTCTTGTGACGTGAGGCAGAAACGCCGTCCAAACTGCTTGCGGCTTGGGGACTCATTACCACAGCGAAATCTATGGGAAAGGTAAAGGCAAGGTACCGTTTGTTAAGGGCAATACAAATGACATTTGGAGTTGTTGAATTCACAGCGATTGTCTAATTATGCAACGTGCTTTGTAGGGAAGGTGCCCAGTCCGTCATGGTCTATTTGGGGGACCTTCTCCATCAGAGGGTAAATCTCGGGCTGAAGTCGGGATAGTTAATAGAAAGGTAGCGCGCCGGGCGCGCGCCGAGTGCGCGCCGGGCGCGCGCCGGGCAAACATTCCCCCAGATGTCCCCCCTTGGGGTTTACCAGTCGGGGTTGTAGCACCCAATGCCATGCACACACTGATTTCGTCCAGGTGGCTCCTCCTGGGCAGCATGGCCAGTAAAGTTCGGGGTTTGGTTACCCCAATGAGCATGGCATACTAATGATGTGCTACCCGTTCCTGTAGCTGTGCTTTTTGCTGTGGTGTCATACCCGCAACAGAGGTTTCGTCTTATTTTTTTTTCGGCCTGTGTGCCTCTTGCGACTGCAAAAGGCATGCTGGAACTGTTTTCCCTGGCTGTCGCTGATGTTTCGCTTGGCCAGAAACCACAGGCGACAATTTCGGGTAGTCACTGTCAAGGTTCACTACATATCAGGTGATGCCTTGCAGCAGTTCGGTCCCACTGCTCGGTTCCGGATCGCTTTCGAGAGAGGAAGGAAATCCACCAACAAAGGGACAACAGATTGGCAGCCCATTTCCAATGGGAGGCTTGTCTGGGATGAATCGTTTACGCTGAACTGTACTTTATTTGAGAACAACGGGGCGTACCTGAAGAAAAATGTTAAGTTCCGGTTGGAGGCGGCGTCAAACCTGTTCAAACAAAGCTTTAAGCCCAAAATTAAAACGATTGCAAAGGGCTCAGTGGATTTGGCTGAGTGCTACAAGGATCAATTGCTGGAGTTGTATCCCAGGCTTATGCTTGGCAAACAGCAGCTTGTCATGCATATCAGGCTCAGCTTTCGGGAATGGGCTGCCTCGGATGGGCCCCGAGATGATCAGACCGATACCGGTCTCACTGATGCAAGCGGCTCCGAGCACGATGATGATGATGATGAGAACTCTCTAGCCTCTTTGACCCACGGCGCATCATCGCCACAGGGCAGCACCAGCCCTACCACTGGTGTGTTCGACGTGTCGGAGAGGGTGGGCAATATCATGGGCATTCGGAGAGAGAGCCCATTCCTTGTCGATGCAGTTGTGAGTGGTCCGGACGAAGGAGGTCCTTCCAACCGCAGGGGGACAGCGCGGGAAGTGATGCCTGATGCTTCATTTGTTGCCCCCGGCCGCGTGGGCACCGCAGGTGAACGCAGGCCTGAAGCCTCATTGCGAGGCCTGGACCGCAGGGGGACGACTGTGCAGGTGAAGTCGGACCCAGAGTTCCAGTCCTTCCGCAGGAGCACCACAGAGGAGCGCAGGCCCGACCCAGCCTCCCAGTCGTTGCGGCTTGGGGCCGCAGAGGAGCGCACGTGTGATGCAGCTTCCAAGTCTCTTCGAACGGGAGCCATACAGGGGGATAGGCCCACGCTTGATCTTGCGGCCCAGGCCCTCCGCAGGGGCCCGACAGAGGATTGCATGCCCAAGTCCACTGCACCCCTCGAAACTGGTTCAAAGGATGCAAGTGGTGTTTCAAAGTGGCGAGAGCAGCACACGTTCAAACCGGGGGGATCCACGGCCCCAGCCGGAGGAGGATGGGTCTGTGGCAACTGCTCGTATCGCAACTTGTCTCCCGCTTCGGTGGTGTGTGCTGTGTGTTTGTTGCCCAAGGGTCCCTCGCCTTGCCTCTTGGCCCAAACGGATGTGGCGGAACCGCGACGGGCGCAACTCCAGCAGTATTTGGAGAACTATCGGCCCCCAAACGTGTCCGCAGGCTGCGATTCTTCCAGTGAATTATCCGCCAGTACGGCATGCACCGAGTTCACCAACTCTTCTGATGCTACCCGCATCCGCACAATGCGTCACCAGCCCAACACGTCAAGACCTGAGCACATGCGTGGCCATAGATCTAACGGGACCCTCCAGGGTCCCAGGTGCACACACAATGGAAACATCGGACATAACCGCATGGGATACGCTGTGCAGAACAGGTTCGGAACAGAGGAAGACTCCGTGTCGGAGAGCAGTAGCACATTCATGAAAGGCGGTTGGAGGGAGGAGCTGCAGAGGCAAAAGCACCATCAGACCACACGGCCCATATTTGAGGCAGAAGAGCCCTGGCTCAAACCTGACTTGAAGGGCAGATTCAATGATGATGACGATCTTTGGTCAGAGCTCCGGCGTAGCAAACCGGATTCCTCCCCAGACGCGAGCTCCTCCGAGTGCAGCAATCAGACCCCACGCCCCGCTGCGGTCGTGCAATGGGCTGCATCTGACGAGGACGAGGGCAACGACGAGTGGGGTTCGCGCTGTATTGAGAACCAAAGGCTGCATCGTGGGTCTTCTGCCAGGACTCGGGCATGGGAGGCCCCTGTGGAAGGAAGCCTGCGGCATCACAATGGCGACCAGCAGGGCACTGGGGGCTCTTATGGAAAGCGAAATGGGCCAAATCGCCGACCCACGTTTGTAATGGGGGAGGTAGAGTCCGACACCGGCAGTAGTCCCCGCTCTTCAGGATCTGAGCGTAGCTTCCGGCAGCAGTCCAGACCTCGGGACCCTGGCATCTGGGCCACCAAACAGCATTTTGAGCGCAAAGCCCGGCAGCAATATGCCCGTTGATGTGGGCTCCCAGTAGCCGTTTTTGTGTTCCATGCGAACTGTTCCTGCACAGTACCATCACAAAGCATCAGCACAACCCCACGATGATCATGCGCTGCATGCAGGACCACCCTCACCCCTGGCCAAGCCCGATCGGTGGGGCGTAGATATGATCTGTGGAATACGGGGCAAATGCATCGAATGGGTGCCATTGGATGCCTAACCTGGACTCCCCATCTGACCTTCGCTTTTGCTGATCTGGGCCATGCCTGCGGTCCAATCGGTACGTTGAAAACCATGATCAGAGAGCCCGAGCTTCTGTGGTTGGGAGCAGCGCAACTGTTGGGCTCTTTTGTGAAATCTACACTCAACCCATGCAACCAAGGGACCTGCCTGTGGTGCACTTTTCATGTGGAGTTTGGTGCAGTTTGTTGAATATTGGCACACCCTGATCTTAGCAACATGCCCAACAGCACATCCATTCAGATGTGGAGCCCATTGCATTGTGTGTTGCGTTGTTTGGGGCCGGTGCTGCACATACCGAGGGTACAACGTAGGGGCAGGGGGGGGGGCTTTGGTCTGCCTCTCTGTTTGGAGTTTTCATTGGCCTTCCATCCTCATCCCTTGCCCCTGCTTCCTTAAAGAGCCCTCTGTTGCAGGGTTCATTTGCAGGGCTATGGTGGTACCACTGGGCGTGCTGTGTGCACAGCACACTTTTCAGGGCAAGCATACATGTACTTGGTGTTTATGGTCTTTGATGCCCCTCTGTGCGTATCTTGTGGGAGGGACACATAATGCAGCCGTTCCCGGGAGAACCACCTCAAAAGGTGAGCACGGCATTGGGGCGCAAGTATTCCCCCGTGGGCAGGGGGCGCTTGGCGTGCAGGTGGTGCATTCTGAACGAGGGTGTTTCGGGGCACACCCAAGTCTGAGAAGTGCAGCATGGCACATGTGGCACGTCCCTGTGAAGTGTGCCCCACAAAGTGATGCATGGTGTTGTGGACCAAACCTGCAGTATGTGATTCCGCTCCCCAGACGGGGCCGTACATTGGACTGGTGGATGAACAAAACAAAGGTGTCATACCCTCAACAGAAGGTTTGCGCAGTTTATGTTTCTACATTTTTCAGGTGCCACAACTTCATTTTCTGCCCCTGGCAGACACTGACAGGCACAAAGTGGGATGTGGTAACAATCAGGGTGCTCTGGGTGTACTCCTGCATAAGTGGCACGTGCTGCGGCAGCACAAGTACTCCCCCAAAGAGTTTGCTCTCCTCAGGGGCTATTTTGGGAGTGGTAAAAATCAGGACGTTCCGGGTGTACTAACCGCAAAAATGGCGCGCAGTGCAAGCTGCACAAGTACTCCCCCAGGAGTCCAGATTTTTTTATCGCAAGCTTGTCGAAACCATGATGGACGTAGATTAGAGAGACAACTTGCGATGTATCATACAGCATTGTGCTTCAAACACTCAAAATTGTTGCAATTTGTGAAAGAAATTGTCACTAAAAATTCAAAGATTGGGGATCAGGTGCGTTCTGTACATGCAGAGAAATTTACATGGGCCACAGCTATCTCTCACAAGCTCTCTTGGTTGTCTCCATCCTGGTTCGCATGTGAAAACACCCATACCTGCGCTGTTGTTGTGCCTGATGATAATACAAAGAAGCGGCACTTGTATTTTGACCTTTTTCTGCACACCACAAGACAGTTTGTATTTTTTGAGTTCCAGCGCCACATGAGTTTGAGGTCTGAGTAAATGATGGCACATTTAGGTGCATGTGTGCCAAGCATAAGAGAGCAAAACCTTTTCTTTTCGGTAGCACATCATCATCCAATAGAGGCATCTCCTCAGGCCCTCAGCTGGCACGAGTGCCCTATGCAGAGAAAGAATGTGACAAGCTGAAGCTTGACAAGGTTTGGCAGCCATCTTGGATCTTGATTCCAAATCGTGTCAAATGGATTGTGTTGGGGCAAATGATGATTGTGCAAAGAGAGAGAGAGAGAGAGAGAGAGAGAGAGAGAGAGAGAGAGAGAGAGAGAGAGAGAGAGAGAGAGAAGGCAGGGGCGATGTAGCCACTTCTGACTTTGTTCCCTCTCCTAGGGACGCCCGAGAACGCAGGGGTGGTGTGGCCACTTATTTTGTCCCCTCTTCCGGGGATCCCCGAGAACACAGGGATGACGCACCAATTCCGCCCACTTGTTGGGCCCCGAGAAAGCAGAGGTTAGGGTTAAGGTCGTAGCCACTTCAGAATTTGCCCCCTCTTCTGGGAACCCCCAAGAAGGCAGGGGTGATGTAGCCATTTCTGATTTTGTCTCCTCTTCTGGGGACCCCCGAGAACGCAAGGGTGACATAGCAGTTCCGCCCACTTGTAGGCCCCTGAGAAAGCAGGTTAGGGTTGTAGCCACTTCTGAATTTGTCCCCTCTTCTGGGGACCCCCGAGAACGCAAAGTTGACGCAGCAACTCCGCCCACTTGTGGGCCCCCGAGAAGGCAAGGGTGATGGAGCCACGTCTGATTTTGTCCCCTCTTATGGGGACCCCGAGAACGCAAGGATGACGCAGCAATTCCGCCCACTTGTTGGGCCCCGAGAAAATAGGGGTGATGTAGCCACTTCTGATTTTGTCTCCTCTTCTGGGAACCCCCGAGAAGGCAAGGGCGATGATGTAGCCACTTCTGATTTTGTCCCCCTTCTCGGGGCCCCCGAGAATGTAGCAATTCCGCCCATTTGTGGGCCCCCGAGAAGGCAAGGGCGATGTAGCCACCTCTGATTTTGTCTTCTAGGGACATGCTAGGCAATTCCGTGATATGTGCCCCTCCAACCCCTCCCTTCCAATTACATTTTTCCAAAGTGAGTCCTCTTGCATACATCCACATTGGTTGTGATATATTTGTGATATATCTTAGGATTTTTGGTTTTTGGTTCATGCAAACAACCTGCCAACCAGCCCAGTTTGTTCTCATTCCGCTCATTTCTGCTCATTGTGCTCAGTCTGTGAGTCGGAGTTTCCCTCCCCACATAAAGTTATTATGTTGTACCCGTCATATGAGCATGAGAGTCCTTTGAAGCCGAAGGAACGACATTTGTGTCCCAAGACTGTAGCTCTTGTACCCTAGTGATTCGACTTTTTGGTAAACAGTGAACAAAAGGGATTATGTCGCAATCTCTGTGAACACTGCAGCGCTCGGAAACACTTCCCCCACTGGGTTGTTGTTGTGTGCCCGCCCACCTCAGAAGATCCAAGGTTTAAAAAGGCATGTTTATGAAAAGTTCTTTGACAGAATTGACGTCATGAAAACAGTCGTCAAATCCCGCATCTAGTGGGGTCGCCATTGAACAGCTTTTTTAGCCAGCAACAAACACATGATTGGACTTTCGGATCTGCTTAGGCACCGTAGGCATCTGTAGGAGGACACACATGCAGCTCCTCATCATTTTCCCGGCCTGCATGTGATGCCGTATGTGCATGGGCATGCTTATATGGGGAGCTCCCATTTGCCCAGGGTTGCCGTGTCCAATCACACCAGAGTGCGGGTTTGAGGTCCAGATCACGCAATGTCCGTGACACTTCTGGGTCCCGCCATTGTCAGTAGACCAGGAGGACACGACGGGTCAGGGCTGCCAAAGGGAAGGGGGAGACAGTCCATACACATGAATTGGCGCCAGGTAGTACACACGAGAGTGCCAAAGGGAGGGGGGAGGCAGTCTCTACACGTGAATTGGCGCCGGGTAGTACACACAGGGGTGCCAAAGGGAGGGGGGAGACAGTCTCTACACATGCATTGGCGCCAAGTAGTACACACAGGGGTGCCAGAGGGAGGGGGGAGATAGTCTCTACACCTGAATTGGCACCAAGTAGTGCACACATGGGGGCCAAAGGGAGGGGGGAGGCAGTCTCTACACGTGAATTGGCGGCAGGTAGCACACACAGGGGTGCCAAAGGGAGGGGGGAGACAGTCCAAAGACATGAATTGGTGCCAAGTAGTACACACAGGGGTGCCAAAGGGAGGGGGCGGAGGGTCCAAAGACATGAATTGGTGCCAAGTAGTACACACAGGGGTGCCAAAGGGAGGGGGCGGAGGGTCCAAAGACATGAATTGGCGTCAGGTAGTACACACAGGGGTGCCAAAGGGACGGGGGACACTTTTGGGGTCCTAGCAGTACAATGACGTGACAATGAGCGGCCTGGTATTGAGAAAAAGGTGTGGTGTGGGTCCATGCGGGACCCATGGTGCTGCATATTCCCCATGGCCTGCAATGGCCAGCCGGTGCTGATGCGAGAGCAGCCAAGCCTGAATATAGTGGACACTGGTTGTGGTTCTGAGTGCGAGGTGTGCTCCATGGGACTAGAAAGGTGGTGAACTATACCTGGCTACGGCGAAGCCGTGGGAAACTGTGGTGGAGGCCGGTCGCAATGTTGACTCGCAAATCGTGTTGTCAGAGCAGGGCACAGCGTCGAAAGGCCTATTGAAGCATCTAGTATTGTGCAATTGCCTGTTGCTGGGCTAGCACCCATATTGTAAAAATGCTTGTAAAATCGCATGCACTATTCTGGTACAGCACGCAACAATGCCTGTAAAAATGCCTCTAAAAACGCATGCACCATTTTCATGCAAACACGCATGCACCATTTTCATGCAGCGGGCAAAATTGCCTATAACATTGCATGCATCCTCGTGCGTGATTCAACTGGTGCTTTGACAAGCATCCGTGTATTTGGGGGAGGGGGGTACATAAATGCAAGCTGCAGTTTATGCAACAGAAGCATGCCTTTTCAGAAATTAGCAAGCAATATTCTTGCTGCGCTCCAAGCAATTTGGTCATTACACGCTAGGCGGTTCAGTGACATGTGGTGTGCCTTTTGGCGACATCATTTCCACCGTGCAGAATGTGGCATGTATGCCTCAGAATGTGAACATGTATTCCTCATGGTCCACCCTCTGCACTTGTATAGATCGAGAAATGGAGCCGTGTATTGTTCAGGTAGACAAGCAGGTGGTGGGGTTGATCATTGGCAGAAAACATGCCAACCTCAAGAAAATCATGGCCGCCTATGACGTGAAGATCACGGTCACGGAACGGTCGGACTTTTCAGTGGCTGGCAAGCACACCAATGACGTTGCAGGGCTGATTCGTGCGCTTGCAAAGATGTATTCAAAACCCAAGGAATATGTAGCACAATTCAATGAGCAAGTCGATGCTGAGGTGTCCCCATGCAAGATCCTGCTGTAAAATGCGCTGTGCCCCCACAGGCAGGGGGGGGGGGGGCAGAGCGTGCATGTGTGGAGCGTGCTTGTGGGGGAACGTTAGCGCGCCGGGCGCGCGCCGGGCATCTTTTGTGACCCGTGCCCCACCGGTGGACTGTTGCCGTTGATATGTTCGGCAACATTATATGGATTTGCCCCTTGGCTCCCGGGACATCAGCAGATGTTTTGATTTGGGATGGGTATGGACCTTCTCGTACCCGAGGTGATTTCTTTGATTTCGAAGTTGGGGGCCATGATGGTGCTTATGAAGGCCGGATTCATGTCATTGCGCCATTCATTGGTTGTGGCATTGGGGTTTGGTTAGGAACATCTGGTGTGGCGGCCCCAATGAGTTGCACCAGTCAGTCCATATTTTGTTGCATTTTGCACAGTTTTGCATTCGCAAGCAAGTCCGTCACCCCCCCCCCCCCCTATGGACCATGGGAGCATGTCCCGCCTCATGTTTGGACTGACCAAAGCAACACGGCCGCCACGCAAGATGAGGCAGACGATGAGGCAGAAGTGTGTGTGTTGTGTTGCCAGAAGCGCTCCACCGTCGCAGTTTGTGATGAGTGTAAGGAGCACTATTGTATTGACACCCACACTTGTGGGACCAATGTTGTTTGTTAAGTACAATACAAATGACAGTTGGAGTTGCTGAATTCAAAGGTATTGATTTATTATGCAACGTGCTTTGCAGGGAAGGTGTGCAGTGCAACTTGGTCTACTTGGGGGGCTTCTCCATGAGAGGGTAAATCTGGGGCTGAAGTCGGGATAGTTGATAGAAAAGTAGCGCGCCGGGCAAACATTCCCCTGTGACCCACGGGGGGCGCTTACCTGTGAGGCCTGACACCAACCCCCCCCCCCCCCACCCCCCCCACCCCCCCTCTGGACCCCCCAACCCATACTAGTCAGCACAACTGGAAACTTGGGCCCTAGTGGCGCCCGGAAAATTTTTTGAGCCTGGAAAATTTGCAAAACACTTGATTTCCCCCCATTGTTTACATTCAAAATGCTCACAATGAGTCAGGGAATGCTGTGCCACGTGTCTTCTTCTGCTGGGGGGAGCCTTTGCTGATTCACAGGTACATCTGTTGGAATATGGTACTGTTTTTCATTTGTTGTGTGTGGTAAAACCAATTTTCACCCCAATTGTGTATATTCAAAATGCTCAGAATGAAATGGGGAATTCAAAAATGCCCAGAAAATGGAGAAAAATTTTCGACGCACCCCCATCCCGGACACCCCCCCCCCCCCGGCCCACACCGCGGGGGTTGGTGTCTAGAACTGAACTGCAGACCCCCCAATGTTGTGACCTGCTTGCAGCCTCAGGTGCCCTCTTCATCATTCCCCGGCCTGTGCTTTGCCCATGCGCAATAGAAACAATCGTGGTGTCATGGCTTGGGGACCAGCTTTGCCAACTCATGTGCAGGTTCCGATCCCGAGAGCCTGCGACCTCTTTGGTCTGTACAAAGGCCAGAGAAAACCAGTTGTCATTTTCGGAGTGTTCAGCCCCGGTCAGCATGATTCCTCTACCCTCTCTTCACCCCCGTGCCACCGCAGGTGTCTCCCATCATCGCCAAGTTCAAGAGCCACATCTGTGCGGACTTTGATGATGCCTTCAACGACGGCGCTCTTTGTGTGCAGTGGTACGCCAGGGCGGGCCCCAGGGCTAAAGGATGGTGGCAGCTGTTCCGTGAGGCAGTTGTTGATAAAATCTCCTCGTGTCTGAAAGAGGAGGGGTCGTGGCTTGAGGAGGAGGACTATGCCCACCTCTCTGACTTCCACTCGTTCCCGCACACCCCCATTCTGCAAGAGTTCACTGACGTGGCGGAGAGTTTTGAGAATTTCGTGGGGTACGTGATGGCGCACCTCAGCCGACGTACCCGAGTGGAGGCCCACATAGACCCTCAGAAAGTCGGGGTGCTGATTGGGCGAAACGGCTGCAATGTGCGCTCTCTGCAGCAGGAGTGCAACGTCAAGATCCAGGTCCGGGAGCCGCGCGTCACGCTTTCGGGGACACTGAAGAACATCCGCAAGGCCATGCACAGCATCCATTCGGACATGAACATTGAGATTCAGCACTGCGCCCCTTGCATCGGGGAGATCGGGGGGCGCTTCTTCTGCAAATGTGGCATTGCACCACCAAGAAATTCTGACAGCCCCACTCCGGCTGCCGCATCGAATGGGGTTGCCGCATCGAATGAGGCTGCCGCATCGAATGGGGTTGCCACAGCGAATGGGGTTGCCACAGCGAATGGGGTTGCCACAGCGAATGGGGTTGCCACATCAAATGGGACTGCCGCACACCATCCAACGGGCTCGCCTGGGTCACCACCAGTCGCCCCAGCTGCTGATGGAGAGAAGCTGGTGTTGCCGCCGTTTGCTCCCATGTTAAAAGATCTTCGCAAAAGAATCATCGATTTCTGGAAGAGGAACAACGTCGCGGATGTGATCAACCCTGGCAGCCATGGCAGGTCGTGGTCCGAAATGGAAGCACTGGAGCACCTGGGGGATGCCTTCTTGAAGGCAGACGTTGCGAAGCTGCTGGAGCCTCTGCGACTTCCCATGTCGGTGACATCCAAAATGGAGAACATCATCCTCTCCAACAAGCATCTCATCCACTTCTTCGATGCCTTGGCCCTGCGGCAGGTTTACACAGTGCAGGGCCATGCCAATGACTTCGGGCGCGACAAGGAAAAGGCGGATGTGGTGGAGGCCCTGTTGGCGCTGCTGCATCGGAGTCCGGAGGAGCAGACCACGTATCAATCGCTGCTGTGCACCATCGTCAACGTTGGGATGCTCAAACACTACGCGGAAATGGCAAAGTTCTGCGTGCTGTAGTTCGTGGCGTGCCCCTGCAAAATTACTCAGCGAACAGCAGCACACACTTGTCACCCCTGCCCCCTGTGCCCAAGAGACGCCCTTGTCCAAGGTACAGGAGGTGTGATGGGTAAGAAGAGGGATGGGTAATCGAGACTGAGATCCAGGAGGTAGTTGTTGAACAACCCGGCCGTTATATGATGGGGGGGGGGGGGTAATGGGGCGTAGTACATGCCGTCCGATCACCGTTGGTTGCCCTCCAACCGCCAGGGGTTACCTTCAAGTACTGCCGTATACTCTTCAACTGCCGTCGGTTTCCCATCAACTGATGTGGTGATCTGTCCAAACCAGGGAGGTGTGTTGGCGCCTGTCGAACACGGCTGTGTTGGCGGGCAGCGCCGTCTGAGTACTACACCAGAAGGCTTGACTCTTCTAGACAGTCCCGACAATGCACTGTGAGAGCTTCCTGGTGTGATTCCGCAGGCTAGCGACCATTGCTGTGTTGTGGCCAAGATAGTGTTGGGACCGTATCAACGCGGGGCCTTAACTTGTTTAGGATGCACTGGGAAGTCATGCGCGACAGCTCGTGCGAAGGTTGCGCTGCCCCCCGTGCATGCCATATTTCCTGTGTGCCCCATTCAGCGTCCTGGACCGCTCCTGTTGCGTGAGGTGTTTTGTTTCCGGTCGGATGCATGCCATACTGTACTGTGTACCTAATTCCGGTCGATGTTTCTTGTTCCCACGGACGCGCATATAAGATGCCCTTGTTCAAGGTACAGTAGGCGTCAGACTGTGGAGAACAATGCACTCTGTATGTAGGTGCCACCCCAATCGTTTCTGTGGTCCAAACGCAAACAACTGAAGTGAGTCTATGATACTTTCTTCCAGCCAGCAGGCAGGAGTGGCCCGAGGGAGGGGCATTGTATGCATGGTCAATTATGCCCCCTCTGAGTGAGGCTGGCGGGTAGGTGGTAGGGCAGATTTTGGGTGTGAAGCTCCGGAGCAATCTCAAACATTTATTGATGGTACCGGAATGTCAAAAAAAAATTCTGTCTGCATAGTAATCGGGTGTCCTTGGCCTTTGGCGTGATGTCTGGCACCCCCCTAGTCCAAGCAACACTTATCTCCAAGCAACACTAGGCGTTGGTTCCGTCAATTTTCGCACTGTGTATTTTGGCGGTGCATTTTTCAATTTTTCAATTCGTCCTACTGTGTACTATGTGTGCTGTCTAATACCTCGGCTTTGAGATGCAGGATGTTCATATTTTGTGCCAAGGAAGCTGGTTTGGGCACGATGGCCTTTATGGCATATTTTGCCCCTTGGTTTGAACAGTACACCATGTCTTTCCGCGTGTACCATGCACAGTGTAACGCATAAGCAACATCCTTGTCCAAGCAACACCGTCAATTTCTGGTCATTAACTGTTTCTTGGCCATAAATCGACGATGGTCGTCACCCTCCAGAATCACTCTGGCATTCTCAACAGTACTTCATGTATCACACGACGTGTTTGTGTTTACTGTTGCTTGGACAAGGGGGGGGGGGTTCACATGTCACTTGCTGGTCCGCAGGGTGCGTGTCTAGCCCCCTGCAGTGCAGACCCACTCTTGAGCTCCCTTTTGATTCTCCTGACCTTCATGGCATCTTTTGTTGCCTCTGTTGGGCCCCACATCCACTCAAGCTGGCTGTCTAAGAGCATTACATGGTGTCAACAATGTCAGCAATGTTTGTGCCACACAGCCGCGTGACAGGGCGCCTCATGCACGATGCACCTGCCGTCTGCTTCAGGTGTACATCTTGTGTTACACCTGGGAAGCCAGAATTCAGTGTATTTTTATGTTGCTCGGCACCTGTTGTGCCCTGGCCAAAGTAGCATTTCAGGTTGTCAACTTAGGGTTCGAGTCTGGGTCACGGTTATGGGTTACAGTTAGGCACAATGAGTGGCCATCGGAGAACTCCTTATAAATGCGGATGCATGCTCCCTGACACCTTCTCGCATAAGTTTCGAGGTGTTCCCTTGCATAAGTTTCGAGGTGTTCCGGTTTCCGACTTCATTGCAACCAGGTCTCACTGGAGCCAGTGGAGCCACAGCTTCAGTTGCATCCAATGTACCACATGCTGGTTGTTGGGGGGTGTCTTGCATGCTGTGCGCGCGCTGTGCACAAAGTTTGTACAGGACCACACCAAAGCTGCATAGTAGTGCCTCTTACCAGTAACAATGAGCCTTGTTATGCATTTATACAAGTTGCTTGCATGCTTTGCCCTCATTTCTAGTGCATTTGTGTGTGTTGTTGTGCATCTTTTCCTATAGTTTCCTCTAGAATTTGGATTTGGATTCCAAGTACGAACTATGGTGATACATTCAGGCCCCTTTTCCGGTTGGGATATGGACTGGCCTACCAATGTATGCATGCTCAAATGACGCAAATCTGTACGCCTATTTTCGAGATCTGCCACAACCCTCCACATATGCATGCGGATGTTGATAATTTCAAGGACAACGATGTCCGGGGCTGCAACAATGAACATCTTGCTCTTCTGATGACCGGAAGGGACCCTAATGGTCCACAAAGGGGTACTGAGACCCCAAAACCAGGTTGGATATGTTCAGGTTTGAAGAAAATGTACATAGCATGTTGCAGGAGCAAATAAACACTACACCAACATCAAGCACCAAATCATTCGGTCTGTATAGGTAAGAATATTGCCAATTGTAGCAAAAATCCCCAATTTCTCCCTATCGTATGCGTGCTGTGCCAGGACGCCCCCTGGCAGTGGTATCATGCACTCGAACGCATCATCATCGATTGCTTTGGCGACACATGGGGGCCCCTTGTGTGGTCTGCAATTCGGCGACATTGGATTCATCAACGATTTTGATCGACTGTTCTTCTGCTTTTGTGGGGGGAGACACTGTGTTACTCAACGAATTTCGAGGCATAAACAGAACAATGAATCACCCTCCAGCCCCCAGAACAGGATTCAGTTTGGAAAAACTCCCCGAGAAACGGAACTGTGTTGTCATGTGGTGGTGGTGTCCAAGCACTAATGCCTCCACAAAGATCCTGCAGGGCTTCACTACAATGGTTGTCATAACTGTACAACAATGCAGCACTTTTCCTGATTCCTCATGACACAGCAATGCTGCAAATGTGCCCCACAAGCATTTTGATTGTTGAGCAGTATGCAGCCCCTGCCAAGGTTCCCCAGATGAGCATGAGCGCTTTCTGCCTGACGCAAAGGCAACCTTTTGCAAGTTGCTTTTTGTACGACGTTGCTGAGCCCGAAGACCACGACACTGTTTTCTTACAGTGCCAATTGCTTGGACCCAGGCGTGTCTGCCCCGTTCATGCTTCTTGTCGGCTACAGCCTGACACAGACTGATTCTTGATGCATTGTGCCTGCACCTTGAAAGGAAAGATGGGCTGGCGTTGGCTTTGGCTGACCACATGCTAGGAAAGGGATACTTAGGTGCCCCCAACGGATCATGACTGGGCACATGAGTTTGCACAGCTGTGTAAGGATTGGGTGCTGGCGGACTCTAACGCCCACCCTGCAACAGTTAAGGATGTGGCTGAGAAGCACCAAAAGGTGTCTGAGCTTTTCAGATAATGTAGACACAGTAACACAGCGGCAAAATAGCAAGCTGCCAAGGAGGAGAAAGAGGCTGTGACCGCCCCTGAGGGTGCCCTTGCCTAGAGAAAGGAAGAGGCAAGTGCTGAATCCTTATGTGTGGTACCAGCGAGACTTTTGGCAGCTGGTTTAGGGGCAGGTGGTGCTGAAGACCCACGGACCCCACAAACAAAGGATGCACAGGGGTGCAGCAACAAAAGTAGTACAGGTTCCAAGCGGTAGTACAGGTGAGCAGGCTACACCAGCTCATCTTGACCTGGACAAAAAAAATAAACGGCGAACAAATTTAGGTTTCTTTGGAACATAAGTCTTGGACTCCTCGTTCAGTTCAACTGAAAGACGGTGCATTTGACTTGCAAGGTTATTGCTTTGTGCTGGCGTGGAGGTTTTTGGCACGACATCACAATTTAGCGTCCTGCTTAGACATCCACGTATATCTACAACGCTATGTACACAAACAGCACAAGCCACGGCCCACTTGTTCCTTGGTGCTCCTTGGCTTTGATGTGGGGCTGTTGGTCGGGTACCACTCAGGTAAAACCAAGCATTTCCACGCTCACTCCACGTCTGAGAACCATTTTAGCCCACTGCTGGAGCCTGGCATGCACAGGGCAACATGGGTGCTGGGATACCTGAGCATCCACTGTGCTGTGTTCTGTGCCTCCTAGTCGCCCCTATGCTGAGCAAAGGCTTCTGCCAAACGCCGTGTGCTGCCTGAATTCGGCCACTGCAGGGTTACCACATGCCCTCATAGGGGTGTAGCAAATGGGTCACATTCAAAAATGCCTTGGCTATGCTGTGAGGAATGTTCAGTTGGCTCTTGGACCCCAGTCCAGAGCTGGGCTGCGGTGGCGGTTCTGGTGGCAGCAGGAGCAGGGCCCATGCCCGGGGCGGAGACTGGAAGAACATGGTTTGTAGGTCTCGGCTCTGACCCGTCGCTCACAAAACTGGCGGCTGGGGGCCAGGCTGGTGGTTTGGGTCACTGAAATGCAGATGACAAAAGTATTTGCTTTGGGGATGGCAGCCGATGGCTAGGCAGAAACGCCAGCGGCTTCTGTCCCAGCTGCCCCAAGATCGCATACACGCGTTGTCCCCATATCCAGCCTTTTCGATAAATCCCCTGAAGCCCCTGCTGCACCAAAACAGCCCCTGCAGCATACACTGAACACCCAAGAGCCTATGATGCTTTCCTTCTTTGCACTCACCCCACTTCAGGAAACCCGTTGTTCTGTACGTCATTGTCCTTCATATTAAACCCCTTCCCTCAACAACCTGCAATAAACTCTTTCCCTAGCCCCTTACAATGTGGCTGGAGATCCTCAGTTCGCCCCCCGTATTACGCAATGCAAACAACCAGGCAGCAGCCAATCAGAACCGCGGACCAAGCAACCCAAACCATCAGAAACTTGCCCTGCCCAGCCCGCGCCTTCCAGCTTTCACATTGGGAAACTGGCCAGCACCAGTGTACCTGGAGTGCAGGCGGTGCCCACCACTCCCTCCCCGGGCAATCCCATTGCGGTCCACACAATCCCCACAACCCCCTGAGAAATATCTGTGGCCTCCCCGAAAACCCCCCATGTGTTCCCCTGAAATTCCCCATGGGAGGGCTGGGAAGATCCCCTTGACCTCTCCAAAAATCCCCCTGAGCTCCCCGGCAATCCCCCGGACCGCCCCCATCCCCTTGCCCAGCCTGAAAAACCCCCTTGCTCTGCTGGAAAATCTGCATGAGGTCCTCATCCCCTTGCCCAACCCCCCAAAAAAAACCTCTTTTGTCCGACAAAAAAGTCCCACAGCCTCCCTTGAAAACCTCCATGACCTCCATGGGAAAACCCCCTGACCTCCCCAAGCTGTGCAGGCATGCATCCATTATGTTTGTGCCCAGAAAGAAGAGAACCAATCGGCAATAGCCTGCCCTGCCTCGCATGAGTGTAGCACAGGGGGTAGCAGGCACACTGTGCCCATCTCAAACCACGGCCCATTTGTTCCTTGGTGCTCCTTGGCTTTGATGTGGGGCTGTTGGTCGGGTACCACTCAGGTAAAACCAAGCAGTTCCACGCTCACTCCACGTCTGAGGACCATTTTAGCCCACTGCTGAAGCCTGGCATGTACAGGGCAACATGGGTGCTGGGATACTTGAGCATCCACTGTGCTGTTTTCTGTGCCTCCTAGTCGCCCCTGTGCCGAGCAAAGGCTTCTGCCAAACGCCGTGTGCTGCCTGAATTCGGCCACGGCAACAACGGGTTTTGCCGAGAGCCCACACACTCGGATTTTCAGACACAGTTACAAGTGCACTCCCTAGGCCTCCGGGGTACAGCACTTTGAGGGCATGCGAGCGGAGACTGTTGGGACTACATGGTGCACATACCCTGCCCCCCCCTCAAAATATCCCCCCTTGCAACCCCCCCCCCCCCCTGGGGGGGGAACGGTCATTTGCCCCAAAAAGCATAGAAATACTAGGCACCAAAGGCGCTGAAGAAATTTTTACAAGGCGCCGAAGCTGATTTACACTGTGACATTATGGTACAGTTTTGTGGTGCAATCCCCCCCCCCCCAGGGGGGGAACCGTCACATCATGACCCCCCCCCCCCCCCCCCAGGGGGAACCATCATGACAAAAGGGGGGAGATTTCAAGGGGGGGACAGGGTACTCCCTTTTAGGATCTTGATTTTAGCAGCCCAATATTTTCCGCACCCATTTCTGTGATTCGGCTGATCGTCTCTGGTTGGTTCTTCCTCATGGGAGCGTGGCTGAGACAGCGGGTCTCTGTGACGTATCCAGATAGGGTGAATCCTTGTGTGCAGGCAGCTGGGCCACTCTAATGCACTCTTTTTGATTGTGGAACAATCCAACAGGTCTCATTTTCAATAGCTTTGCTGAATCTTCATGTGCACGCAGTCATTTGTGGCATCATCGTAGCACCGGACAGCTCTAAACCTTGATTCCGAGACGTTGTCTCAAGTACCATATGATAAGCAGGGTACGCGAGCTCACTTGGTCTGGACCAAAAAAAAAACAGCTTTGCTGAATCTTCTTGTGCAAATGAGGCTCCCCCCCCCCCCCTTCTTGTCTAAGCTACGCCCTTGTCCAAGCTACAGTAGTGTGGCCCCCACATGGCGTGCTATTCATGAGGAGTCGGCATTGCGGGTGGTGGGGATGTATGAACCCAATTTTGCGGTCCCGGCAACCCCTCCGGTGGATAATTGGTCGGTGCAATGGACGAAGAGACGGACCCTTTTGGCAATGCAGCAGCGCACGCGCCACGAGGCCCGTCAGTCTAAGGAAGTTTGGCGCGTGTTTGGGTGCCTACACCTCCCCAAGTGGGATTTAGATTTCATACGGAGGGTCCTGTGGCGTAAGCTGCCAGTTGGGGCGAGAATGGAGCGGCTGGGGGGCAAACTGTGTCCGCAGTGCGGGCGGGTGGAAGACCACGCGCACACGCTGAAGCGGTGCTATTTCTCGGCATTTATGTTTGATACGGTGAGAAAGGCGTTTGGCCTGGCGCAGGGGGGGGGGGGGGCAGCAGTAGAGCCCAGCAAGCTTCTGCTGGAGGAACCCCTGTTATCCCTACAGACAACGCAGGGCCTCGTTTTGTGGGCAGGCCTACGTGCACAGTGGAAGCTGCGGTGCGAGGTGAAGTACCAGCATCGGCAGGTTTCACTGGAGGAATTCGTAGCAGTTTGGGTGGGTGTGTTGGAAATCTGGAGGGGGGAGCGCAACATGTCATGCAGTCAAGTTGACTTGCGGCATTTGATAGCTTAACTCCACAGCTGGGCGGAACATAAAACAATGTTCCACAGGGCGCCCCAGGCTCCCACGACGGCCAAGCTGCCGTCAGCGCGACCAGACCCGCTGAAGTTAAAGGAGGAAAAGTGGGGTAGCCACAAACAATCGTTGTTGGCGGAGCTGGAGAGCATGTCAGGTGAGGGTTGGGTGGTGGTGTATACGGATGGCTCGGCAAAACGCGTGCGGGGTTGGATGCAAGCGGGGTACGGGGTCTGGTTCGGAGACAACAGTAGTCGCAACTTTCGGGCACACGTGCCAGCTCATGAGCGACAGAGTATCAGCAGGGGGGAGTTGCGGGGGGTGTTACATGCGATGCTCAGTCGGGTGGCGGGGGAGCGGATGGTGGTGGTGGTGGATTCCGAGTACATTTTTAAGGCTATCACAGTGTGGACAGACAGGTGGAAGAGGCACGGATGGCGCACATCGTCAAGGGAGGTAGGGCACAGAGACTTGTGGGGGCACATTGATTGGCTGCGCAGGGAAGCGGGGGACAAGTTACAGGTCCGGTGGGTGCCATCGCACCTCGGGGTGGCAGGTAATGAGGCAGCCGACGAACTAGCGGGGCAGGGTCGGGAACTGCACCCCTATAACCTGCTGCCCTTGTCTAAACGACGCCGAGTCGCGGAGTGGGATGCGTTGGGGCTGGAACCCATGGCAGAAGTGTCCGACTTGGACCTGGGGTCAGAGGTGGACTCAGGGGGGACGTCAGGCGGCAGTTCGACCGCGTCATCGATGTCGGGCGACGAAGACGTTTTTCTGTCCAGTTCCGATGACGTGTCATTTAGTACCGATGTCAGTGACACGCGATTGCGGGGGGCGTGGGACAGTGACAGTGATGGGTTCAGCACGGACGTGAGTGAGAGCAGGAAGAGGCGGCGGGGGGGGAACGAGTCCTGAGACGGAGGGGCGCCAGTGGCGCCTCTGGAGCACGGTGAAACAACAGGGGAGGAGCATACCAGAAACACGCGTGGCTCCCAAGCCACGATTGGTGGCGAAGGCGGCGGGCACACAACCGGGGATCGACCGACGTGGCCGATTTGAGCCTTGAAGGTCTGCACTAAGTGCACACCGCAGCAGCAACTGCTGGGGCCTGCGGGGGGGGGGGAGAGACCTGGTGGTTTCCACGGCCGGTACATAACACGTTGGACAGTGACATGCAATAGGGGAGGAGCATACCTGAAACGCGCGTGGCTCCCACGTCATGCCACGTTTGGTGGCAAAGGCGGCGGACACGCTGCCGGGGGTCGACCTCCACGGTCGATCTGGGTTTTGAAGGTCTGCACTAAGTGCAAACCGCAGCGACAGTCGTAGGGGCCAAGGGGGGGGGATGACTTGGTGGTTGGAACGGCCGGTACACAGCACATCGGACAGTAGCATATCGGAAACACGCTTGTCTCCCACGTCATGGGTCGTGGGTTCGAATCCCGGCGGGCAGGCCGCTGGGGGTTCAACGTAGTGGTCGACACGGGGGGTGGTTTTTCATCTCGGAGGTACCAGCCAGCTCAACCCGGTTCCTGCTGAGGGTAGGGAGGGCGACCTGACCTATCCTAGCGAACCGTGGCGGCGCCTCTGGCGCCGTATCCGAGGATGAGTTGTGGCGCTTCGCTGGACAGATGGGACAATGTGTGCCGCGGCTCCGCCGCGTGATACTTGCTGATTGAGGGCATAGGTCTGTCGGTGGGGACCTATTGCTGAACTTTCCACTGTTCTATGGCCAAGCTGCAGTAGTGTAGGGACCGTATTAATTTGGTACCTAATTTTAATTCGGTCCCAAACGTAGTGCAGCCACATATGACATGGGTTTGACGAATTTGCCAGTCACATAGAGTCATGGACACATTTGTTGTGAGTGTTTGCCCACTTGAGCCCACCCCATTTCTGAGTCCTCTTCTTCAAGTGATGATTCTAGTGACCCCGATGATGCTCCCACTGAATTTGTTTGGGCTAAGGTTGCCCGAGGTGTGTGGGGAATGGCCCATGTCTTTGATGGAAAGTTGTATTTTACAAGAGACCACATGCAAGGCAATTTCATTCCCAAGAACTTGAAGTTGCCTCAGCCCAAACCAGCCCCTAAACCTCAGGCAAAGGGTTCTGCAAAGGCATCTTCAAGTGGTGAGCATGTGCAGTTGTTCCGCTGTATGATCGCAAGAAGGGTTTCTAAGCCGAATATTTGTAGGTTTCTCATGCTTCATTGCTTGTGAGAATATGGGTGTGAACCTGAATTTCCATGTTTCAAACATTTTCTTGTGTTTGCATGCCTTTGGGAACATGGGTGGAGGTTGAGATACACTCATACTATGCGCTGACTTACGTGCGTGTCGGTAGTTGCATGTGTCGCGCGCAAGCTACGCCCATGTCCAAGCTACAGTACGCATAGGGACTGTATTAATTTGGGAGTTTGGCGTAGCTTATCTGCAGAACGGTGGAAAGTCCAGCAATAGGTCCCCGCCGACAGACCTATGCCCTCACTTTGGCGTAGCTTATACAAGGGGGGGGGGGTACATTTCCACTGCGTATGTTCGAACGAAATCAAATAGGACCGCATGCAAAGGTTAGCCCAAAAAGGAAAAAAGAATGACAGGCAGGTGAAATACCACTCCTGTCCATCTCATCCTGATTTCCACAGACCCTCTCCAGGGCTCTTGGATCCTGGATGGGAGTTCCAGGCTTCTTTTTATGGCTGCGGGATCGCTGCCCCGCGATCTTGCAAAAGCTGGCGGAAGTCCAAGCAGACTGTCTGTACATCGACACCAATGGCCCCGTCCACGACGTATCCCACGGTGACCCAACGGACCTGCCGAAAGATGAAGACGAGATCCTGGAGCGATTTTTTGAGATGCTGGACCATGTCGTGAAACTGGTCAAACCTAAGCGGCTGTTGTACATGGCTTTGGATGGGGTGGCGCCACGGGCCAAGATGAACCAGCAGCGGGCTCGGCGCTTTATGGCGGTCAGAGAGAGCGCAGGGCGCCGGGAACTGGAGGCGCAAGTCCGCGAGGTATTGCATTTTGAGGGGGCAGAGCGGATCAATAGGGGAGCACCTGGCGCGGCGCAGAGATTTAGCCGTCTGGCCTGACCAAGCAGCTGTACATTAAGTGGTGGCTAGGCCAGAAGGGCTATAATTTCCCTCTGCTATTAGGACAAGGGTAGGAATCCAGCAGGGAGACCCCAAACTCGGGTGGTGGTTGCTCCCAAGTGGCCATTTTATGTATTTTCACCGGAGGCGCTGGATAGGGCAAGACAGAGGGATACCCAAGGGTTTGCTCTCCTTAGAAACATTTTGGGAGGGGGTAAAACCAACCCATTCCGGGTAAATCCGCTGTGAAAAAAGCGCACGGTGCAGATACTTCCCCACAATTCTTTGGCAATTTTTTCCATGAAAGGTTGTGATGAACAAAGCCTTTTTTTTCGCTACCCCCAAACTGAATGGTCCGTCAAGAGCCAAAGTTTGTTTCTGGCTGGACCTTGCACCTGAGTCGCTGAATGTTGCAGTGGAGGTTGCCCTGATTGCTGGAGGTTGCTGCACAGCACACAGCCAACCCGCCCAGCCGCTCTGTGCCGGTCATACAAACCGGTTCTTCTCTTTGTAGCCCCCTCCCCCCAGAGCCACCCACAGGCCCCGCATCCACCTCATCCCCCACAGCACCTGGTGGGCCATCCAGTGGACCACACAGGCCACCCGCACCCCCCATAAAGCGCCCCCAAGCTCCAGCAGGCAGCCCACCACACCCACCAAAACAACGAACCATGGACAGCATGGCACACGGCAAAGCACTGCCCCCAAACCCACTCTCACCGACCAAAAACACGCCTCCCCATCGTCCGTGGGCAAACGATGTGGGCAATCTCCTCCTGAACACCCGACACAGGGCGTAGCTGGACATGCGGCACACCTACTGAGTATTTATGGCAAACCCCCGACCCCATCCACCCGCCCGCTGTCTATGTATCTCTTGGTGTGTGCACTGCACCCCACCAGCCACGCGTTGAGGGCCCACAGGCACCAGCAAGTCCCAGCCCCAAGCAAGCGCCAGCCACACACCCCACGCCCACTCTGCCGCCTGCTGCCCCTCTGCCATCTGCTGGTTAAGCTTGTCCCCTGGGACCTTCCAGACAATGCGCACCCAAGGAAGGGGGCCAGCCTCCCGTGCGATAACCCACCAGAACCCACGCCAGGCCCCTAGCGAGTGCTTGTCAGCTCAACCCCAACCGCTCGTCCGGTCACCAACTGCCTTCCAACCGTTTTGCAACCGCCAGAACTATTCACAATCCGTTCAGGTCACAACCAGCCGTGACCATCCCCGCTTATGCAATCATGAAGCCCTGTCAGCCTCCCCTTCATTCAAGCACAGGCCTTGTGCCATTTGTCCCTCGTCATCTGGGAGGAGCAGCACTGCGGCAGCTCCGCCACAGAAAACGTGGCGCCTGACGGTTCTTCGCATGCGCTCAGCGGCCACGAGCAGCAGGGCATCGAACACACACCTGTACATCACCTTTTCGTGTTGGGCCATGGCTTTTTGCAGTGCACTGCACTGCACCCCCCCCCCCCCCCCCCGTGTTGTCCCAACACGGGCATGTCCAAACACGGCGACCCCCTGTTTCCGCACTTTTGGGTCTTTTTTGGAACCATCGTTTTTGCGGTCCCAATCCAATCGAGAATGCGGTTATCTGTAGCTTTGTGTCGGCTGCAGAAAGGGTCAATGTGGGTGTCAAAGTGTTGGTGTGGCTGGGGCGGAAATGAAGTTTGGCGGAGCGGCTGTGATTCCATGTGCTCTTGTGTTCTGGGGTGGATGCTGCCCTGTTGCTTTGTTTTGAGGGGTGGTGGGCTTACGTCTGCAACATGTGACCCCTGGTGCGTGCCGCGCGGTGGCAGCAGGGGCTTGTCCAAACCCGGCGACCCGGTGTTTCCGCACCTTTGCCCCCTGAACCAGAACCTGCCCTGCGGTAGGACAAGGGGGTGGGGGATGTACTCTGTTGGACGGTTCCTCAGGTCTGGGAGCAGCACGGGCTGTCCGTGCCCGAGAAAGAGGCGCACTGGGACCACAACGTGATCACCCCCGGGACGTTGTTCATGGACAAGTTGGCCAAGGCGGTGCGGCATTTCGTGGCCTCCCGCATCGAGTCCGACCCCCTGTGGGCGAATCTCACGGTCCTCTTCAGTGACTCCAATGAGCCGGGGGAAGGTAGGTCTTATGCGCCGGCGCGCGCGTGCGCACTGCCATGAACAGCTCTCCAATCGGGTGGCGGGGACAGCCCGGAGTGAAGTCCTCAAACGGGGAGCCCCTCAGCAGCCCAGAAAGCAAAAGAGCAACAAAGCACCACATTCACCCCAGAACAACCCCAACAAACACCAGCGGCAGGTCAGCTTGTAGATTGGGAGACATGTGCAAAAGTGCCCGGTGCCCCTGGTACCACTCAACTGAAAGTGGGACAACCCGACAGCCACAATGGGAGGCAGGGAGCGACATCCCCCCCCCCCCCCCCAGCGCCGCACACCAGCAGCGGTGAGCGTGCCAGCAGATAAAGAAAGAGCCCGAAATTGGGAAGAACGCAAGCAGCAAAGCAACTGGGCACAGAGCCGCCCCACACACGGCAGTGAGACAAGCCCCAACAGGACACACAACAATACACAAGGGAACCAGGAGGTGCGAGCACTGCAGCAACCACCAAATGCGGCGCACGCCGAGCGAGCCATCAGCAAACACCACCACCCCTCCCTGTACAAGGTGCCCACGTACTCCACAAGGGCAGGGGCTGCGCCCCGCGCGCCGGGAGGTGCCCGCCACGGGGGTGGCAACAGGGCCGTGAACAGCCAACCGCGCACGGGACAGTCCACATTGTACGGAGATGTGAAATCCTCGTATGGGGGGGTGGGCGGCCGGGACAGGAGTGGGTGTGCGAAAGGGGCACACAGGAGCACCAACAGACCGGGGGAGGAGCAACACAGACACAGAACGCGGGCGCCACACCAAGAGGGACAAGGGCGAGCACAGCAGACAAGGAGGAGGGGCACAGCGAGGCAGGAGAGGCAACCAGAACAGCGGGAACAGGGAACCAGAATGGAGGGGAAGGGAGAGCATGCGCATGGGAGACAGCGACAACAAAGGGGATGGCCTGGCCAGCCAGCCCCGTCGCTACCGGGTGCCAGGGCAACCCCTGCTCAACCGGCATCAGGTGGGGGGTGTCTCCCGCAGCCCAGATGGGCTGTTTGCGCAACAGGAGCAGGAGCCCATCAGGGGCAGACCAGCCGTGAGGGGGAAAAGGACATATGGTGGACGGCCGGGACAGCGCATGGAGGAACAGGGCACCTGGGCCTCACACACACAGAAACACAGCGAGGCAGGCTATGGACTGCCTGTGGACAGAGGCGCGTGGACAGCAAAAACAGTCAAATGACCCTGGCAACAACCAGCACAACCTCAATATGCCAACTGTTGGGCGCCGCTGACACGCAAACGACACACCCCACCACATCCAGCACAGCCCCAACACACCAACTACTGGGCTCCGCGAATGCGGAAACGACACCAGCAAGAGCACCGGCCGCAGCGGCAGACAGAAAGCAGCAACCCGACGCAACATGCGAAGGGAAGAACAGGAGACTGTCCAGGGCCCTGTAAAGGAGCAACAATCAGACAGAATGTCACACAGGGGGGGGGGGGGGGCCACGGTTCCCATATGCGACCGACACCCCCCCCCCGCCTGCCCCCGGTGACCGACAGTAACCGCTCCGAACCGTTTGCAGTTGGGGATGGGTGTCTCTTCATCACCGTTGTCCCTGCATCCCACATTGCCCCCAGCCACAGAGGTCAATGGGCACAATGCAGGGGGGGGGGGATTGGGGTCCGCAATTTTGCGCAATTTTGCGCAATTTTTCGGCGTTTGTTGCTGCCCTGTGTGTCCCCTGTGCAGACGTGTTGCTCCTTGAGGCTTCGGGAGGTTTGGTTGCGGCACCGCAGTTTTTCCGCAATTTTCCACAATTTTTCGCAATTGGATTTGACGCTCCCTGACCGCAACCCCCTCCCCCCCCCTGCACAACGCTCAGAGCACTGGGATGTTGAGGCGCAGGGGGGCAGGGGCAAGCTGCACCTCAGCCTCAACGCTCTCAACGGCCAGCGCCATTGCCACACCCGCCATCAGTACAAAACAATCTGCCAACACCCCAACCTCCATCCCAAGTGCAGGGCGCTCCTTCATCACCCCGTCTTATCTTCGCCCCCTCCTTCCCCCGCCCCGCGCGCTGAGGAGTGCCCTGGGGAAGTGCCCAAAACAGCCGCTCAACCTCCGTCCGTTACTCTCCAACTGCTGTCGCGCCGTCGATACCCTCCAACCTCCATCAACCCGTGCCCAACTGCCGTCAGTTACGTCCCGAACCGCATGTGTGGTCACCCACTTTCCTTTTCTTTTTGAACAAGGAAGTGCCCTGCCCGTAGTGTGTGTGTGCTCCCGAATGGAGAGCTATGCATTTCCTTGGCCTCTGCACTCACCACCGCCGTAGCCGTGTCCCACACTCATCTACACATCGCAGGGGAGCACAAAATAATGCAGTTCATCAAGCGCCAGCGCCAGGCCCCCGGGTATGACCCCAACACAACCCATTTCGTGATGGGGCCCGACGCGGACCTGATCCAACTCGCGATGGCCACCCACGAGCCCCACATTTATATCATCCGATCGGAGCAGAAACTGGGCGGCGGAAAGGGCGGAAAGGGGGGAAACCCAGGTTTCCCCTGAAACCCCAGTTTGGCTCCACTGCCCCTCTTGTTCACCCGCCCGCCCGTCAGATGGATGTTCGACTTTTACTGTGCTGTGTCAGGAGGGCAACGGAATTAGGGCAACCAGCCAAACAACAGCGGTGTTCTTGTGTATTCCCCACGGGTCTGACGCATGGCAAGTGATATGTGCATTGACTGTCCGATACACACACACACGGGGGGCCGCCTATGCAAGACCCTCAGGGGTTTGGACATGGTCTCGCCTGGGGATCGCAGACCACTGAACCGGCGGGTGATTACAATTACCCCCCCCCCCCCTTTCCAGAAGCACCGCCTTGTCTAAGCACCGGGACCCGGTGTGACCGTCGTTTTCCTGATTTTCCTGGTGTTTGCGCAAGGGGGGGGGGTACGTGATGAAGAAAGGGAAGCGAACCGCCACTGCCGAAACAAAGGATGGTGCACAGGGCAGCAGGTTCCAGCATGTCCTGTTGGGGAGGTCCACAGAAGATGGTTGGTGTAGTACAACCGGGGTCCAGTGCCATGTCTTTCATGTGACCTGCTGTTGTTGATTAACTGGATTTGTGTCTCTCGTGAATAGGAAAGGAAAATGCAGATTGGTAGCTCCATGTGGATTGTTGGTCCAACTGCTCACTGTAGTAGCGTACAGGGGCAATCCTCACAGTGCACAGCTGTCCCAGCCACAGCGCAGTGAATGGCGTTTCAACCGTCCGCTACCACATTGCTTTGTGGGACAATCGTAGCATTGGACGGCTGCGATCCTTTATTCTGAGAGTTTTCCTGAGTGCCATCTGGTGAGAGGGTTTTGACGGCGTACCATGGCCTGGACCCAAAAAAAACATATTTAGAAACAGTATCTGCGGATAGTATCTATGGGGCGGTATCTATGGGGCGGTATCTATGGGGCGGTATCTATGGGGCGGTATCTATCAGACAGCATCCAGGGACAATATCTAGATACTATCTGGGGACAGTATCTGGGGACAGTATCTGGGGGGCAGTATCCGTGCACAGCATCTGGTGATCCAATCTGGGAACACTATGACCTGCCTCCCTGTTGCAGATTGGGTATGCACCGCGTGTGGATACAACAACTGGGCCTCCAAAATGGAATGTAGACAGTGCGGCAGTCCGAAGCCCAAGCAGGAGGGCGAAAGAAGTATGTTTTGTGGCCGGGTGGGGTCTGCAACGCCATTTGCGGTGCCCAGCGGGGGCATGCGGTTGTGCAAGAGGCTGGCTGCCTATCTCGAGGGTTCTGGCCCGCCTCAAACCCATAGCAATCCATTCCCTGTTTGGCGGATCCTCCCCAGAACGACGACAGGCTTCAGGGGGAAGAAGTGCTCTTCACTTTGATTTTTTGAGGGGGGGTGGGGAGCTATTCAGCGCTGTGAGATTCATCATAGCCCCCCCGCTTTCCCCCAAACAACAAGTGGGTCGAGGTCCCTTTCAACCCCCGCCTCGGGAAGCCAAGTGCGCCTGTACCGTGGGAGGGGCTCCGCCAAGGGGGGCGGCACAATGAGGACCAACAGCGTACAACCCTCAAGCACACAAGGCTTTGGCTCTCCTTGAAACGGTGAAGGGGGGGGGGGGGATTGCGGTCCGCATTTTTCCGCATTTTTTTTTTGCATTTTCCGGGCAGGTCCCTTAGTGTAATGTTCAAGAGGAAACATTCTAGTGGCATTGTCTTGTAGTCAGTTACTTGTGAGGAACAATGGGTTTTGTGGGCGCCAGAGGCGCCGGAGATTTTTTTTTAGGCAGATGGTAGGGGTAAATTTTTTTTGTTTGACCCTATGTGTCTATGCTCAAAATACTCAGAATTTTGTGGAGAATTCAAAAATGGATGAAAAACACAAAAAAGGATATTGACCCCGATCCGACCTCCGGGTCGGACCTTCGCTGATGGGAGCCTGGGTCGATGGGCAAATTGGATGGGAAAATTTTTTTCCCCAGTTGTGTATATTCTAAATGAACAGCGTGTCATGGGGATCATTTTGAGGTATGTATGTTGGGGTATCCCCCCCCCCCCCCCGGGGAGCCCGGCGGTTTGGGTCAATGGGGGAGCACCTGATGCGGCGCGGAGATTTAGGATTCTGGCCTGACCAAGCAGCTGCAGCTTCTGCCCCAAGCGGTTTTGAGCCTAGTCCGTGATATTCTTGAGTTGAACTACTGCACTAAGTTGTTCCATCAAACCGTCCATGCTTTGAGCGCCCAATTGTGCAAGACGAGACGAAACATAGGGATTTCGAGGGGCAAACACCATTCTAACAGAACCGCATTTTCTATCGCATTTTTTCCCGCATTTTCCGCATTTTTCCCGCATTTTTCCGCATTTTTTGCCAATCCCGGCGACCGCATTTCCCCCTCCCCCCTGAACGGTGTGCCCCACAACCACAGCGCGTGACTCCGGTGCCTGGCTGGTGTGAAAAGGCAGGGGCTTGGTCTCTGATGATGATTCCGATGTTGTTCCCGCCCTCGGCAATGGCCCACACACCTACACCCCTGGGGCCAAACCGCTCACACACATGACCGTGAGGGTGACCGTGGGTGTGAGGGTATTGTGCTCCCCGGCGCCAGCCCCACCGGAAGTCTCTGCAGCCCGGTTTCACCCGTTGCATGAGCGTATCGCTTGTCAATTTCTGCAGGCAACACATTCTGAGAAGCAGTGTCACACATGGGGCCTGCAGAACACACGTATTGTGGCGCAAGATGACAGCTGTCAGCAGGCTGCTGGGCGGTTGGCCAGTGCGCCAGGGCATGTGTGTGCGCCACCCATAATCACCGGTGTAGTGTGGAGGGTCCAATGTGTTTACCCCCCCTGCGAATTAACCCCCTCCTTCAAGCACCCGCACCTCCATCCCCTCACAAAGCAGCCCCCCCCCCCCCCCCGACCGCCAGCCCCCATCCCCCTCCAAAAGGTGAACCAGTGCGTACACTCAGAAGATCAACCGACACACTAACTCAGCCGTCATGGCACACACACCCATACACACCCCAAGTAGCCCCCACATACAACAGGTTGGATTGTCAACTACGCCCTGTTGAGCATCCCCATTGTCCGGGCATATTTCAATTTCTGCCTGGCCCCCATTCTGGATGACCCCTCTCTGGACACGGAGCTGAAGAACATAGAGCGCCTGCACGATGACCTGGTTGTCTTATTCTGTTTCATCGGCAACGACTTCCTGCCGCACTTGCCCGCAATGCGCATTCAAGAGAATGCCCTGGGCCGCGCAATCACAGCCTATGCCGAGGTTTTCAAGGCTCTTGGTATGTGTGTGTTGTGTGTTTCTCAGGCGCAGACGTCACAGTGCGTGCGTGCGTGCGTGCGTGTGTGTGTGTGTGTGTGTGTGTGTGTGTGTCTTTCTGAGTGTCTTTTTTTTTTTTCAGCGCCTGGCCTCAAGGACTTTGCTTTGGTGTTGGCCTGACGAGTTTTTTTACGATCAGTGATGTGCTCCTGCTGTGCGCTTGATCTTCTCACGCAGTGCGTGTGTGTGTGTGGGTGTGTGTGTGTGTGTGTGTGTGTGTGTGTGTGTGTGTTGTGCGCCTGTGCCTGTGCCTGTGCCTGTGCCTGTGCCTGTGCCTGTGCGTGCGTGCGTGCGTGCGTGCGTGCGTGCGTGTGTGTGTTTGTGCGTGTGCCCTGCATTGCTGTGACCGCAGGTTTCCCAGCAAAGGCATTTATCAGCCCTGCCTGATTCCTCTCAAGTGACGGAGGGTTGTGGCGGGGGACCAATGCAGCATCCCGTTCCTCTGTGCACCTGCAAGAGCCTTTGTGGATTTCCTTTCCTTCTTTGCCTTTTAATGTGCTTTTATCTCCTTCCAACTGCTTTTGGGTCCCCTCCAACTGCCCGGCTCCATCCAACGGGATCCAGATTTTTTTGTTTGCCTGGAATGCCCGCCCTGTGTCTAAGGCTCTCCTCCTCAATGTGCATGTGCCCCGGTCTCATGACTGTGAAGATGTCCTAACTCCGAAAGTGAAGCAGAATGGCTGTGCGAGCGACCACCTCAGCCGATCACCTACGCTGACAGCGAACGAACCAAGACCGTTTTTCCCGGCTGCCTCCTTCTCCACAGTGCTTTGCATGCTTTTGTGCTGCGCCCGGAATGCACAAACCGGGCCGTGGCAAGGGCCGGCGCCGCCGCACCATCCTGAAGGTGGTGGCAGTTGCCGCGTTCTTCTGCCTCATCCTCATGCTGCTGTCACGCCGGCAGATCGCCGCGCTTTTTGCGGAGCCCGCCGAAACCCCGCGTCCCATTGACGTGACCGGTGCGGCGGATAAAAACCCACCCCCACCTCCCAGGAGACCTGAGGTGGTGGCACAGGCCGAGGAAGGTGTGCCCTCTTCGTCCCCGCGTGCTGTTGTCTGATGTTGGAACAATGCTGTGACTTGGACCTGAACCCTGAACCAACGCAGCTACCGGTAACCGACACAGAGGCAGTCTTCTGGATAAAATGTAACCCTTTTTTTTTCAATGTCTCACAAATGTATCCCAAAAACGTGAACAATGTATCCACAATGCACCCTGTGCATTGAGATTACATTGCTCACTGATTGATTGCATTTTCTTTTACAACGCTTTACATTGCCTTGTGTCGTATTATGAAACAAACGTCTCTTGCCATTGTGCCAACCTAATGCCAACACGGTTGTTACTGACTGCAGAACTTTTTTTTGAACCTTTGTTGATGTAGGCGTGTATCTTAATTTACCTCTGTCAAATTGCCGCACTGCGCCACACCACACGTGTAACACAATGTCTCCCAAATGCATCCACAATGTATCCCCCCCCCAAAAAAAATGTATCCCGATCCTTTTGGATACATCTTATCCGGAAGACTGCGCAAAGGGCCTGTCATCCACTCACCTGGTCTGTAGTACCGGACGCCATTTGCCGGTAATCAATGCAGTTGGCCAGTAATCGACACAATGTCCCATGCGGTTGGTGACCGACGCGGTTGGCCCGTCATCAAAGCGGTTGGCCTGCAACCGACGTCGTCGGATGTCACAACAAGAGAGTCACAAGGCGCGGACATGCAACACGCCCTTGGGCATCGTAGCCTGGACTTGAACGTTCTTCGAGATTCTCGAGAGTCCTTTGGGTGTAGGGCAACTGCTGGGCTGACGCACGCACGCACCATCGCACGCAAACCGGTCGTGGCCTGAAGGCACGCGACTGTTGAGGTGCGCATCAGGGCCCTGTGAGGTCACTTGCCGCCGTTGTTAGATCGTTGTCACTTAGCGTTTATCATGCTTCATTTTGAGCCCTACCATACGTACTTAAGACTTAGGAACTTTACCCTCTTAGGTAGAGATATATCTGTACCTCTAGGAAGGGGGTAATAAGACATCATATGAGACACTTAGAATTTTCTGAACATTCAGTATGAGCGTTCCTTATGCCTCGCACATGTGTGGCTGCCCATGGCTTTGCTGACCACCCGGGTACACAGGCAGCGACAAGGGTCATCCCCGGGAAGGGTCTGCCCAAGGAATCTGACCAGGCTGACATTAGAACGGCCGTGTTTTGCAACACCGCCCAAGCCCCGACACTGCCACACTCTCACCCCGTCAGCCCCGGAATCGAAAGGTGAAGAGGAAGCGAAGCCCGAGGCTGAGGCCAAGGCCGAGAAGGAAGAGAAGGCCCCTGGAAACGATACGGGCGGCAAGCCGCAGGCCTCCTACGCATATCTCTCTATCATCAGCAACAACAAATACGTGGACGGGGCCATGGTCTTGGCCTACACCCTCAGGAAGTCTTCAGGTGCTGCAGGGATGAAGGCGCTGCGCACAATAAGAGGCCCTCGGTGGGCAGGGCTTTGGTGGTCTCCTGTAGGGCAAACCGGAATTTCTTTGACTTGGCAGCAGAAAAATTGGGGGGAAGGGGGGGGCACGGGATCCGGTCTAAAGTACTGTTGTGTGTTGTTCTATCACTGGGGAAGGCATGTCAAGCAAGTTTGTCGTCCGGCACACGGCGCATCCCCCGCGCGTCCACTGAGAACTGCCGTGTATTGTCAACCGTGCCTTGCGTCTGTGCGAGTCACTGTTCTGTGCGTGGCATCAGTGTTGGCCTATGGCAGCCGGACACCACGGTACATGGTGCTGGTCACCTTAAAAGGCGCTTATGACATTGTCACTGTTGATCAGTTCGGTTCACCGTGCAACAATTTTGGGGGGGGGGGGATGGGAATATGTGACGTGCTGGGGCAACAAGGGGGGAGGGAATAGGGGGAACGGGGAAGACGCTGGAGCCCCCCACCAGGGGTGCATTAGAAGGGACGGCACCTCAGAGGCGGCCCCAGAAGCGGTTAGACAGGCGGTTGGAGGAGGTTGCCAAAGCGGTTGGGGGCGGTTACTGTCGGTTACAAATGGCACCGAGGCTGGCACCTGCCGTGAGCGACACAGTGGCTGGGCGTAGGCTGGGCGCTCTGGAGGGGGGGAGGGGGTACCTCCCCCCCTTGCAAAGCATCCCTGCCCCCCAACCCACCCCACCCCACTCACTCACCTGACATGGTCAGAGTGGAAGGCCTGCCCCATCCCCCGTTTGGTGTTCGCTCCCCTGCCAGCGCTGCCAAGCTTCCCATCCCGTCATTCTCAGACTGTGAAGTTGAGAGGGCCAATCAGTGATTCGGAGCATTTTGCCTTTGGTGTTGCCTGTGGGGTGCGCGTGCTTCACATTCAGGCATTCCCTTGACTGCGAAGTTTGGAGGGTGCTCGATTTGGGGAGATGGGAAGGGGTTTGAAAGGCGAAGCCCCGAGGCAATGAATTTAGCCCCCCCCCCCCCCCCAGGAGCATAGGACGCCAAGGGGCAGAAGCAGCACTGGTGAGCAGAGGGACAATTGTCCCACTCTCACCACAACATTAATAATGTTGTTCCCCAATCGCTGGGGACAATCAATGTTTACCATTTATTCCTGAGAAGTACGCCAGTGTGTACGCCCGGAAGTACCAACCGGCACACCGACTCAGCCTTCGGGGCACCCCGCCCCCCCCACGCCCCCACTCCCCTTTCGTGCTCTGCTGCCAGCAAAACCCACAACAGCATCGGGTACGCCTCCCCCTTTTCCCTCTCGGTCTCCCCCGACTGGAGGACGGCTGACAGCCTTGAGTCGTTCCGGGGCTGCAGAGTGCGCGCGGCCTCCCCCAGACGGAGGAGAGGCGAGGGTGCCCTCCCTGCGGACCCGCTCTCCCCCTGTCCCTCTTGCGTTCCGGCCGCCGACGAGGAGAGCCTCAGCCCCCACCCCTTGTTTGGCACGTGGCGGTTGGCCCTGCCTGCGTCCTCCTTCGACACTTACTGCACAAAGCAATTGTATACATTTTGGTCGTTCCACGTGGACCAGGCCAATCTGACACCGGCTGTAGCTCATCACCTACGGCACAGACCTGTGTTCCGAATGGGAAAATACAGTCCCCATCCCAAACCCCCGACACAAGGCGCACCAGGCAACGCTCGAGCGCCTCACCCTCCGGCACTCGTCCGGAGGTGTGCGCCGATGTACGCCTTTCTCCGCACGCTCCGACTCGTGCCCGTGAGTCCCAATGGTCCTGTCAATTGATTTTCCCGAACCCCCAGTTTTTGGGGGCTCTATTGACCCCCCCCCCAAAAAAAAATAATGAAACCCGATTTCCCCTATGTTTTGTGAAGGCCAGCCTTGACCATCAGTTTCTATCAACTCTCAAAGGCGCCGAAAAATTTTTAAGCATTCAAAATGGTGCGTTTTCCTCCCAAAATACATGGCAAATGATGTTTTTTCTGAACCCCCTTGACCCGCGCTGATTCCAAAAATCCCATTTTCATTGCCGAATTCTGGGTCCGGGTCACCTCCAGGGCCCAGGGTTCAGCTCGGTAGGAATTTGAGGGGGGCGGGGGGGGCGTCAATTGAGCCCTTTTTGGGGGGGGGTCTAGCCCCCCACCCCACCCCTTCACAAAACACAGCCATACCTGAAACCGCCGGTACCAACCGGCAAACCCACTGCGCCTGGGCGTTCCATCCCCCAGCCTCAGTCCGGGGTACCTTCTGCACATGAACCACACGTTCGCTTTGCGCTGCGTGTGCGCACGTCGGCGACTAGCTCTGCCCGCATTGCACGCACCCCACCTCCGTGCGGTGCGCGTGTGTGGCCTGGCGGTGCCCCCGCGGAACGTTGTGTCTGCAGAGTCCTCCAAAAAGAAGGAATGTGACCTCGTGCTGCTGGTGCCCGGGGGCCTGGCGGACAAAAACAAGGCCCGGCTGCGGATGGCGGGCTGGGACCGCATCATCGACATCGAGGATGACCTCGCCAAATATGCCCCCAAAGCCCATTTCAAGGTATTGGAGGTGCGGTGTTTGGGGAGCGGGGGGCTGGCACGGACCGGCAGCACCCTCTTTGGCGTGTGATTGTGCAGTTGCTGTGGGGATGTGATGTCGGGTATGGGAGGGGTACGCGTGACGGTTGGAGGGCACTTTGGGGCATGACTCCCATGCCTGAGACTCGCCAGCACGCCAGCGGGGCGGGTTGGCGACCGTCGGTGTCTAAACCTCCGGTTCGAATCCTCGGCCTTTTGGGGGTTATTATGAGTTTTCAGAGGCCGTGCCGGGTTTGCGTGCTGAGGAACAAGTTTCATGGGCTCATTTCCCGGGTTTGAGTGCCAGAGAAGCGCTTTTCACAAAGCAGCACGTGCACCAGCACCAGCAACACGGACATGGTGATGCAGCCCTCCCCCCCCCCCAATAGACTGAATGTGAAGTATTGCCAGAGCCGGCATGGGAGGGGCACCAGGGAGAAGCAGCACCTGTGAGCAGAGGGACGACCGCGCTACTCTCATGCCTCCTGGGTACCCGAATTTTCGGATACCCATGGATGCTTTCGATTTGCCCCATTTTTCCATCCGCATGCCGGATACTTAGTTTAGTTGGTGAATTGGTGGGAAGGTCTGCGGCCTCCGGGAAAATGGGGAAAATGGGGTTGGAGAATATGGGTATCTCTTCGCATTTTTCTCTCGTTTCCTCCCATTACCCCCCCCCCCCCGTTTTTCGCCATTTTTCTGCCACTGGTAGCGGTTGTTCATACAATTTCGAAAGTGATTTTGTGATGAATCCCCATTCCCCACCCCCTCATTTTCCCCCAGTTCCCCCCATCTTTCCCCATTTTTTCATCTTTCCCATTTTCCCAGGGCGTCTTTGGGGACTCGGGGACTTTGGATTCGGGTACCTCGGAGCCTTGCACTCTTACCTACCGAAATGCGGTGCCCCAGTGGCTGGGGACAAGCAACCCGGACAAATCCTGAAGATCCCAAGCAGCACGTACACCTGGAAGCACCAACCAGCGCACTTACTTCGCCTTTGTGGCCACCCTCCCCCCAGAAAGAGGCTGGTCCTTCAATATGAGTTCTGGGCCTCACATGTGGGGCTCCAAGGGCCCTTAGTGGGGGCGGAGGGGGTTGGAAAAGGGGCTCCGAGGGCCCTCCGCACGCTTTCAACTTCTCACAGCGCTTTAGTCAAAGCCCCTTCCCTGCCCCCCCTCCCCCTCTCCCCCCGTCGTCCCGCCCCTGTCACGCCCGTCACGTCGCCGTCCCCGTGCCCCTCCCACTTCAGGACACATTCAACAAATTGTACATGTTCAATCTGGTGGAGTATCAGCGCGTGGCGTACTACGACGTGGACGTCCTGCCCTTCCACAGCTCCGACCACATCTTCCAGACAAAGCTGCCGAGTGAAGAGTACGTCGGGGCCATTGGGACGCCGGGGGACACGTACTTTAAGACGGGCATGATGGTGCTGCAGCCGTCCAAGACGTTGTTTGGTATGCTACGCCCCCTGCCCTGCCTGCAGCTCCCCCCCAAAGTCCCCCATCAAAGACTCTAGTTTCTGATGAAGTGTGAAGAGTTGGCATTGGCATTCTGTTAAGGAGGTCACTGGCACGCGACCGGGTAATGGGCATGTCCCCTCAGCCCCCCCCCCCCCCTCCACTGTCCA
The DNA here is from genome assembly GCA_964036045.1 of Eutreptiella sp. 'Long Island Sound 2002'. Classification (NCBI taxonomy): domain Eukaryota; phylum Euglenozoa; class Euglenophyceae; order Eutreptiales; family Eutreptiaceae; genus Eutreptiella; species Eutreptiella sp. 'Long Island Sound 2002'. Next base: position 20,065,032 of record OZ038401.1, on the reverse strand, counting down.
ACCCCCGTACCCATATTTTGTTCCCTCTCTTTGCCCCGCTTCTTCCCGCCGCCCGCGGCCGGCCGGCCCGGGCTTGGGAGTGGCAGTATGCTGCCATCGCCAGCAGTGGGATCGCCATTTCACTCCGGTGGCACGTCATTTTGCGTTCCCCACTCTGCAGAGACACAAATGACCTCGAACAATACGCAGGTCACACAAACGACCGAACATAGGGAGATGGGGTGGGGGGCAGGGGGAAGCATGCGCTCTCCACAAGGAGGACTGAACACGGGAAAGGGCAAATTGAAGGTTCTTATGTGCCCCGTCGTCGGGGAGAGTTCCCCTACCGCCGGTATGGGGTGTCTGCCTGGACCTGGCCAACAGCGAGGGCTGTTGCCCTCCTCCGTGTGCACCAAACACAGAGCGGTGAGACAAGGATATCCCAGGGACTCTGTTGGCACAACCTACCGAGGGATCAGAAGGGAGGGTAGGCAGGTAAGGGTAGGCAAGGCTGGGAGATCAAGGGCTCTGGGTGGTGAGAGGCCGATGGGCACTGCTGCCTGCAGAGGGAAAGGGTTCAAGGAAAGGACAAGGGTCAGTGGCGAGGGGCCAATGGGCACCACCAGGTTCAGACCACAATCTGCCGAGGTGTCATGCTAAACCGCCCGCCCCCACCCCCAATAAGCAGACCGCAGCGTTTTAGGAGGCTTGTTTGTGGGTTGTGGGGGTTGGGGTGAGGTGTACAGGGGCGGGGGGGGTGTTTGGGAGGGCAGAATTTTGCGGGAAAACATTTCGTCGTTAAGAAAGCGGCGAAATTTTCGCGGAGTATGACCAATAACTTCACTGCGAATTCGGATGCAAGTGGATCTGGAGCCCACCCGGAAATAACAGCAATCATCCAAAGCCCATCAGGAAATAACGGGAATATACAGAGCACACCAGGAAACAGCAAGCTAGCTCTAGGATCCCGAGAGGTGGCGAACTTTTCCCCTTCCAACATTATCTCCGTCGAGATTGTCCCCTGGCAACCCCCCCCCCCCCCCGCCTGCAGGGGGTCCAGGGGATCGTGTGCGTGTGATGTGGGTGTGGGAAGGTGGGGCACCCCTTGACGGGCCTGAGCGCCTGCACCTCGTCCTCAGGCAAGATGCTGCAGTGGCTGAAGGACGGCAAGTACAACCACGGCAGCGGGCGTGATGGCGCATTGCTGCGGGATTTCTTCAACGGGAGGTTCACCGCCATCGACCCGGCGTACAGTCAGTACCGCCGTCCCTGGCAGGACCTCAAAGGCGCCATGGTGTTCCATTACCGCGGCGAGTTCAAGCCCTGGTACGTTGTGGGGCATGTGGAGATGGTGGGCAGGGAATCGTCAGCACGGCTGTTTGCCAGAAGAGGGACCACCTCCCCCATGCACCCTGACGGACCGAAGGCGAAAGGACAGTTGGTGTCGAGCCGTGGGAAGCCTGACCTGATCGCAGTCACAGCCCCAACAGCCACACACACACACACACACACACAAACACACACACACACACACACACACACACACACACACACACACACACAAACACACACACACACACACACACACACACACACAGCCACACAGCCACACAGCCACACACACACACACACACATACACATACACACACACACACACACACACACATACACACACAGGAGGAGGAGGAGGAGGAGATGCGGTCCCCCGGTAGGGCGCACCCGCGGCACATCCCCATGGTGCCCGCCGGCCCTCATCGGTCTGGCCGGCGACCGAGAGGGGGGTTCTGTCCCAACCCGTCCGGCTAAGCATCATGGCGGCGGCTCTCCTCTTTGTCTCCTCCCCTTGTCCCCTGGCCCGCACAACGTGCATGCTCTCCCGCCCTACACGTTGCTAGATCCCCCCAGGGGCACGGGATGGGGGGCGAGGCGGAGCGCCGGCTCCACTTCCGGCACGGTCCACCACCCCCCCCAAGGGAAGGGGGACGCAGTCTCACGGGTGTGGGCCCTTAGCCCGCCAGGTACTACCGACTGGGCGGCGTTTGGCCGGCAGGTCTCGGGGGCTTGGTCCGTGGCCTGGTCCCCCCCCCCTTCCCCCGGCGCACGGCACTTCTGCCGAAGGTGTCTGTGCGCGGAGCCATCCTCTACATCCCTCCGGCCACGCCCACGTGTCCCCCCAAAACCCCCACGGGGCGTCCCTATCCCTCCCCGGCCCAGGCAGGACCGGAGGGACTCGGGTGTATCCGCCGCTGTGTGGGGGTGGGTGGTGCGGTGTCCCCCCAAAACCCCCACAGGGCGTCCCTATCCCTCCCCGGCCCAGGCAGGACCAGAGGGACTCGGGTGTATCCGCCGCTGTGTGGGGGTGGGTGG
>OZ038401.1:19870185-20057685 GCA_964036045.1 Eutreptiella sp. 'Long Island Sound 2002' | reverse complement strand
CGTGTGGTGCCCGCGTGGGGCGGACGAGGCGTGCCAGTCCATCTGCGAGATCAGGCACCAGGACCACCCGGCGGTGCTGCTGCGCTGCAGTGATCGGTGGCCCACCATCGTCAAGAAGAAGAAGGGGAAGAGTTAGGGCAGGGGCCAGGGCCTTGACAGTGGGCGCGCGGGTGCGGCATCCATCGCTGTCACAGCGGGAGGCGCACCGGATGGCTCTGCCCTTTCTTCTTCTTTAGCGAAGCAAAGTAGTGCGGGGGGGGGGGGGGGGCAGGGGGTTCATCTCAACCGCCGGTGGACTGGGGAGTCCAGCGGGGGCCCGGGGGGTACTGCTGTTTCTGTGTGACGTTCTGAGACAATACCGGGTGCCTGGTGGCACCGTCTGCTGCGTTGTACCAGCCAGAAGATAGTTCATAGGACCGTAGGTGTAGTGGACACACAACATTCATCTGCTGTCTTATTCGCTACAGTGAAAGGCGCCTATGACATGTCACTGAAGATCTCTTCTTTTCTTCGCATTTGTCGTGTAACCACTCGCTTTGCCTGCCAGCGCAGAGTCGTGCTCACGCATCTGTTTCCCACAGCCGGGGTGCGAGGTCTGCAATTGTTTGCAGTTTCTGCAATTTTTTCGCAATTGCCTTTTGCTTGTCCCCCCCGCGTGCTCGTTGGTGCCCTGTGTGTCCCCTGTGCAGACGTGTTGCTCCGTGAGGCTTTCGGGAGGTTTGGTTACAGCACCGCAATTTTCCCGCAATTTTCCCGCAATTTTTCGCCACTGGATTTGACGCTCCCTGACCGCAATCCCCCCCCCCCTGAGTATGGGCCCTTCGTTTGGCGGTTGGGAGGCAGCGGCCGGCGGGTGAATCTTAACCGCCGCAGGGCCCCGTGCTCAACCCGCCCCCTGCGCCGTATGCCCCCCTCTCCCCCCCCCTCCTCACGGCCAGTGCCATTGCCCCCGTCTGTGGACGCCACTTTCCATACGACATCTCGTCCACCCGTTTGACCTGCCGGGCCCTGACCAGTCGCCCGTTTGCCTTTTCGCACTCGTTCAGCCCGTCTCCCTCCGGCGTACGTCGGTCGTTGTGGGGGTGCTCCCGGTTCGGCGTCACCGTCTCCTGCCGGACCCGGTGGCGGGATTTTCTGTTGTGGCGCCACGGGGCTGCACACGCTGTCCCACGTCCGCCCCTACGCTGCGCTTTGCATTCCCCTGTCATGCCCGGACGGAGTAAGAGCACCACCAACGCCTAGCGAGCGGGGCAGCCCGTACCAGCCCTGTGCTGGAATCGGAAAAAGGTAAGGAGAAGAATCACCCCGCTCCTCCCCTGGGACACATTAGAAGGGAAGGGACCTTCGAGGCGGCCCCAGAGCGGTTGGACAGGCGGTTGGAGGAGGTTGCCAAAGCGGTTGTGGGCGGTTACTGTCGGATACAAATGCCATTGAAGCTGGCACTTGGTGTTCTGGGGACAGACAGGCTCGGCATTGGCTGGGCGCTCTGGAGGGGGGGGGGGGTACCAAGGCCCCGTAAAGAAACAACCAGACGGAATGTCACACAGGGGGTTACCTCCCCCCTTTCCGATGCATCCCTGCCCCTCCCCCTGCAGGTCCTCCAAAACGTTCCTCGGGGGAAAAGTTAAATTTGTCGTAAAGGGAAAAGAATTTTGGGCCATAATTGGTACACAGACCCTTGAATCTCAGCCCCCCAAAACAAGCCTGGCCTCAACCCTTAGCGTGCAGACGGCACCCTTGTCTAGACAGCACCAGGCGTTGTGTTTGTCGATTTCTGGCCCCGCGATTTGTTTTAGGCAAACCAAGCTGCTGAAGCCAAAGATTGCTCTGCATGGCACCTTTGCACTGGGATGGTTGTCTGTTCTCTCCGTCCGATCACAAACCACCAACCCACTGCGCAAAGGGCCCCCACCACACATCCCTGCACCCGGTGCCGATGTAGAGTACGACAGTAGAAGTAGTAGTAGTCGGTGCCGATATGGGACATCCCTCTGACCGTTGTGTTCTGACAGTCGAGAAGCAGTTAAAGCATTGGGTTTCATAGGGGTCCATGTTGATGGGATTGCAGTCGGTGTGTTTCACATGTGTGCTGCAGTCTCCTCCATTTGTTGAATGTTGCCTGTTTTGTGAACAGGATAGCTTTGCTTGGGCTTTTTGACACAGCCAATTCGGCGGATGGATTTCAAAGTATTCGATGGCATTTTGCCTCAACAAAACACAGATCCCCACCTTTTTTTTTCCTCGCCCTGTACTGTGCAACTGCGTCCCGACACCGCAATGGTGTGCTCACTCATCTTTGTGCTGTGAAAAGTCACGTTTCGCCAAGAAAACGTCTGGGGGGTCATCCATTAGATCTTTGCCCCCTCTGACCCTGATCCCTCAAGTTGCCTCCCACAACATAAAGTGACAATTTTCGGTCCTAAGGGTCCTCTTTGTGGTGGTTTTAAGTCGTTGCTTCACACATGTTCATCACGTAGTCTGCTTTGTTCACATGCTTGTGTGTCAAGAAGGGACAGCTCTGACCCTCCAGCTTCACCTTGGTTGTTGTGCTGCACTCGCCATACCAAAGTTTCTCTGCATACCACACCATCAAAGCTACCGTGGGGACCGTAATGGCACACTCCCCAGCTCTGATGAATACGCAGGAGGGGGCCAAGCATCCGCCACAATGCGTATACCCGTCCACCAAGTTCTTGCTGTGCACTGTGCACTGTGCACTGTCCACTCCCTCTTGCATTGCATTGTTTTGCTTTGCCTTTGTCCTCGTCTTTGTACCCACGTTGGGGGATGGGACGGGATGGGGGGGTGTCCAACACCAGTCTTGACCGTTCCTAAGGGCCCTTCCCTAAAGGCACTATGGCAGAACTGCCAGGTCGTCTCAGGTTCCCCCGCTCTAGGCTCAGGGCTACAAGGTTACCACAAATCCAGGTGCGACCTAGGCGCAATCAAGCCTGACACACGCACGTACACCTGACATGTGCACACTTGCACACACACACACATACACACACACAGAAACACACACACACAAACACATCAATTCATGGTCCTCACCAGAGGAACTGAGGTCCTACACAAAGCAGCCAGTGGAGTATCTGCTCCCACGCGCAACCAGTGGCAGCCGTCGCAGGTCCCACAATGTGCCACAGTGTCAAAGGCACATAGGCAGTGGTGCATAGTCCAAGACATGATGCACAAGATTGGGGTCGAGCTACAAGACCATAGGACGAGGGCTTGCAGGTGTTGAGACTGGTGAGGCTTGCCAGAGGACATCACACTCACCGCAGCTCCCAGGTACCCATCTTGGGGGGCGGCCAGGGGGACGGGGGGGGGGGGTGAAAGATCGGGACATTAAAACAGTGCCGTTAGCAGTCATTTGCTGCAATGACAGTGCCGAAGAAATTGGTGAGGGTACATCCAATACTAGCACCAAGGGGATGTTGCAAGATGGCATGCACCTGGCATGCGAAGTGTCAGAGGGCTGGCTTGTATGCCAGCATGAGCAGCCATTATCCTTGACAAGGCCCCTTGGGGCAGTTGTGTAATTTGGTAGCCGGTGCCAGGGTGTGAGCTACCGGCCGAGGGTCGGCCCAAATCCCCAGGATGCAGAGTTGCTGTTGTTGTGCAGTGTGGTGCAGTAGACACCCAACTGACGTGTTGTTTGGGAATGGTGGTGACATCATTGTGGTGGTGGAAGACATTGTAGGCAACGAAGGGATGCAGAACCGATGCATTATCAGGAGAAGCCAGATTTTGAGAAAGGTCCATGGGTATGTTCTGATGGATCTGGGGATGTGGGGTTTTCAATGTAGACGGGGGGGGGGGGGGGCAATAGAGCCCCGAAAACTGCGGGGAGATCGGGTCGGAAAGGGGGCTCAATTGACCGAGATCATTCTTCAAGCTGTGACTCCAACTCTCACCCTAAATCCAATTCTGCCTGTGACTCGGACTCTGACTTTGACTTTTTGTAGCTCATGTGGTTATCCAGGAAGGCCATGGTGGGGCGCTACACACCTGTGTGGCCAGAAATGACACAGGGCCAAGCGCCCTTAGACGCCGATACCACTGCTGTTGAGACCAGGGAAAGCCCCACCACACCTAGAGGTTTTCTCGGATGCCTCCGGGCATGTTTTGGGATCTAGTATCATTTTGGGTGCTTATGATTTATGGTCGAACACCTCAATGAATGTCACTTGCAAACCTGTCACGACAAAATGTGTGTCACTGTTCAATAGCAACACCAACCCAAAGACAAGAATTGTGGTTTTCCATTGCCTCTTGTTCCTCCCCAATGCCATACACGCTTGATTGGGCAGGAACTTCAACTCTGAGGCAAGGTTCACTCACGCAGTAGGCCTCTCACACCGCCCGATCCAGAGAGCGCCCTCAAATCTTTGCAAATCCAGCTTTCACTCCTCGGGTGATCCATTTGGTGGGACAAATCACTACCATAAGTAGTCCGAGCTGATACAGTTCTGGGAGTCATCCTTCCCAGTTTTGAACCACCGATCCAAGAAATTGATTATCGAGCAAGCAAACCCTGGCTGAAGACGTTGATTCTGCTGGTGTTCATGTGTGGAAAAACTGATTTTGTGTTGCCGTGCCCAATGTCCCATCTTCAGGAGGTATGTTTTGGCAATACCAGGTTTTAGGGACACCATGATGTGCAGCATGGAATGTTGCAGTTGCACAGATTCAGTGGGAGTCGCAGGCGCGATGCATGCACGGTGTGCGCGCGGTGCGTATAGTGGGGGTGTACCCAAGGCCGCCATTTGGGGTCCCTTAGGGCACTCTTAAATCACCCCGGACAAGTGAACCATATTGGGAGGACCTCAAAGGGACACTACTTTGAGAGCTTCTGATGGGGGACCATTTCCGATAGATTTCATCCAATAGCGGGCGCAGTGCATGCACGGTGTGCAGCCTCCCCCTCAAGCCCATAAGAGGTAGCAGAATGGTGCACAGCTCTCGTACAGCACACCAATGGAGGGAGGTGGGACATGCAAAATAGTAATTTGGTGGAGAATTGATGAAGTAGTGTGCTTTGTGCCACTGCATGCCTCAGATGAGTGTGCAGTGCCAGTATTGTCCAGTTCTCCATCACAAAGCCTTGAGAAGCTAGAGACATTCTGAGTCAGATGACCAGCTGCTCGCATGCTTAGACCTTTTGTTTTCGCCCGGCACAAGAGCATTTTATGGGCCAGGCACTCCGGAGGGAGCTCGGTGCTGCAAAGCCTTGTGAAATCACTGGACAGAATGATTGGATTTTCTGTGATCGCTCTTTGCACTCGTGTCACAAAGCTGACGCAGTTCGGTGGGTCCTCATTGTGGGATAAGGCGGTCATGGGACTCTTTGGGGGCGCCAAAGTGACAGGGATGAATTGTTGCTGGCCCAGGAACCAGCACAGCAGATTGCTCACACAAGGCAGTGTGACGGAGCAGCAAAACACAAGGGTACAACCAGCCAGGGACCATGTACCGCCCCGGTGGTGCCGGAATAGCCTCTGCTTCTGTGCACTGGGGCATTTGATAGCGATCTCAGAAACCACTTAGCAGCTGCCCGCAGTACAGTGATGAATGGTCCCCGCTTCAATTAGACCGACAGGTCTGTTGGGTTGTCCTCTTACGAACCTGTGACGGTTCGGCATGAGCTGCAATCTTCGTTTTGGATCCCCGGGCCTAATGAATAACCTTTTCTGTGGGAGGGCAGGACAGTGCGGGCGCCATGAGACCTATCCCCCTGCGGGGTGTGACTGGTGGAGATCACATGCATACGTGGCCTAGTGCATACTGGTATTAGTCTGCAGTATGCCACCGAGACATCATACGGAGTGTGACACATGGTGCATGTGCAGGTCTGGATACCGGGGATACCATCCGCCGTTGTCCTTGCAGGCCCTCGCAGGTGCCGCCCCAACACATGCCCCGAGCAGCTGTGCTGAGGGTCGAACTGGTCTTCGCTGTGCCTTTCCTCCTTCAGGAAGGCGCCTAGCCACCAATGGCCACATGCGTACTGCTCTTTCTTTGACTATCTGGTTGGCCTGACAAGATTCATCACGTGTCCAGTGGGTGTCTGTCTTGGGACTGATTCCGGACGTATTGCTTCAATCGCGCGCGCGCGTGTATGTGTGTGTGTGTGTGTGGGTGGGTGGGTGGACGGGTGGGTGGGTGGGTGGATGATATGATGGCCTGATGAGGTGTTTGGAGACCAGTGCCCTGTGATTCGCCTGCCCTGTTGTGCTCATCCACAGTGGGTGCTTGGGGTCGTTGGTTCATTGGTTTCCCTCACATCGTGGGTGGGTGGGTGGGTGGGTGCGCGTGCGCGTGTGCTTGTGCGTCATATTTGAGGGCAAAGGTTTTGCAGGACCCTTCAGATGGCACACAGGGTCAGGTTCTAAATCGCAACGGAGACACGCTTTGGACTGTCTGTGCTGCACGCTCAGACGCACATCGCTGCGCGCACGCACTGCACGGGCCACATGTTCCGGACGGCGACGGTCGAAAACAGTTTCTCGGGACAGAATTCTCGTGGGCCCAAAGACGCCCAAACGGCTGATTGCCCACCACTGCCCAACGCAACTCCCGCGTGCCGCGTTTCCCGTGCGTTCCATTTTGCGGTGCGGGTGCGTGCCCATGTGCACGTCGCTCATCCGTGGGCCCTGCCCGTCCCCCGCTCCTGCGCAGGGGGCTACCTCGTGCACGCCGGGGAGATCAACTTGAAGCGCCTGCAGAAGCTGCTGGACCGCCTGAAGACGGAGTTTACGGAGAAGGACCCGCCCACGAACCGCTTCCGGCCCCCGCCCCCGGGGGGTCTACGCAAGCAGATGGACAAGTTGGCGCAGGAGGCGCAGAGGGTCCGCACCCCTGAACTCCAGGAAGGCCTGTTCAAGAAAGCGGTGTGTGCCCCGCCCTGTGCCACGCCTCTCTCCCCCTGCCCCCTTCGTGGCCCAGTTGGCCCGGCTTGGGGAGGATTGGGAGGGCCGCACACTCAGGGGGCGCACTGTGCGCTGTGCCAAAAGTCGGCTGTTTTCCACCACCGGTAGCCACGGGTCCCAGGGGCCTGAGTTCTGCACCCCCGATGCGGTTTTGCATTGATGCTTCTGCAGGGGGGTGGTTTTCAGGGGTGTTCCGGGGATGAACAACGTAATAATTGGTGCTGTGCGAAAACGCCCCCTCAAGGGACAGAAGACCGCCTCCCCAACTCCTCAGACCCCCCCCCTTTCCCCGGGAGCGTACAGATCGGCTCACCGAGCGCCCGCATTGAGGGGCGTCGTTCGACAGTGGAGCACACACACCCCCCCCAAGAAGGGGACACATGTGATTTGGCTGCGGCGAACCCTCAGGACTGAGAACTGTCTGTGGCGGGGGCATTCGGTCGATCAGAACCGACCATTACCCCCCAGGCGAACTGGGGCCAGCAGCAGCAGCGCAGCAAACGGGGAGTAGCGGTTGAACGGAGGGAACCCAGAATGCACGCCATCACCCCTGACCCGCCCAGTCACGGGCCTTGGCTCTGGCCTTTTCCGAGGGCAAGGGCGCGAGGCCTGCAGCAGCACAATACACGGAACAGTCCTCACGTTCGGAACAAAGTGGACCTGATGGCAATGAAGGTCGCGGGGAACATGCGCGGCAGAGGGTCAAGTGCCTCGCGGCACGGCTGACCATTCGAGGCCCCCCCGGGCGAAAATTTTACAGGTGGGGGGAAAGGGGCTGACTGAAAACATTTTGTTTGGCCACCCAATAAACTACGACAGTTTTGTCTCCCATTGACTGCTCGATTTTTGATGTACAATGATGCATCAAGGACTGCGAGCCACATCGGGCCCACGATGGCTGAGATGGGAAGTTGGCGAGGACGGCGACTCGGGTGTGTGGGCCCCATGCGTTCATTCCCCTGGGCCCTGGCAGGCACCAGTCGCCCCCCCCCCTCAACCCCCCAACCCCCCAACCTCCCTCCGCCCTCCCTCCGTCGCTCTTTCACTGTTCCCTTCTGCTGTACCTCCCACTCGCCCCGTTCTTCCGTCCCTGTCAGCCCTCGCTTCCCGCCTCTCTCCCCCATCCCCGGCTGCGCCTGCCTCTGTCCCTGGTGCACCATTGCCCCCACTGCACAGTTGGTGGCACTGGCAGACCAGCAGTTTACGGAGAAGCTTGTGGAGTACCAGGACAACGAGACCGTCAAGATTGGCACGGAGGGGTGGCAGAAGCGGTACCTGCATGAGAAGTTTGGGCTTTTCATGGATGACCCCCAGTACAAAGTGAAGTACGAACAGCTGCGCGCGGCGCTGTCCCGGGAGTACATCGTGGGGCTGATCTGGGTCGTCCGGTACTACTACCACCAGTGCAGATCTTGGTGCTGGTATGCCGAGAGCGTCGTGAGCCTCGGTTGCAATTCCCGCGATCTTCAAGCCAAATTCTTTCGCTTCTTTTCCCTTGATTGCCCTTCCCGCCGCCCAAAATGTTTGTCAGTGGCCGCCGGTGGCGGTTGGCAGCAAAGTAGCCCCCCAAAATGGAAGTGACAGTCGGTCTCTTGGCGCTGCCGGTGCCCTTGGACCTGGACGGCCTGCCTGGAGGGGCATTCTCAGGCGGGCCGCCAGACGGTCTTACTTTGGGTAGAGGTAAGAGGTGACCCACTCCTTGTGTCCACGTGGGCCTGGGTGGAACAGGCCAGGACCCAGAACATGGAGCCCGTGCTGGCGCTCCTCCTCCCCCCCACCTTCCCTCCGGCCTTCCCTCCCTCCCTCTCTTTTGGAGACTCGTTAGGATTCTGGTGCGAAAAAACGCCAAACAAAGTTGGAAGTTGAAAAACCTTCAGTTTTTTGGCGCTTTTTCACTTTTCGAGACTCGTTAGGATTCTGGTGCGAAAAAACGCCAAACAAAGTTGGAAGTTGAAAAACTCTTCAGTTTTTCACGCTTTTTCACTTTTCGAGACTCGTTAGGATTCTAGGGCGAAAAAAAGCCAAACAAAATTTGGAAGTTGAAAAACTCTTTAGTTTTTTCGCGCTTTTTCACTTTTCGAGACTCGTTAGGATTCTGGTGCGAAAAAACGCCAAACAAAGTTGGAAGTTGAAAAACTCTTCAGTTTTTTTGCGCTTTTTCACTTTTCGAGACTCGTTAGGATTCTAGGGCGAAAAAACGCCAAACAAAGTTGGAAGTTGAAAAACTCTTCAGTTTTTTTCGCGCTCTTTCACTTTTCGAGACTCGTTAGGATTCTAGGGCGAAAAAACGCCAAACAAAGTTGGAAGTTGAAAAACTCTTCAGTTTTTTGGCGCTTTTTCACTTTTCGACACTCGTTAGGATTCTAGGGCGAAAAAACGCCACACAAAGTTGGAAGTTGAAAAACTCTTCAGTTTTTTGGCGCTTTTTCGCTTTTCGAGACTCGTTAGGATTCTAGGGCGAAAAAACGCCAAACGAAGTTGGAAGTTGAAAAACTCTTCAGTTTTTTGGCGCTTTTTCACTTTTCGAGACTCGTTAGGATTCTAGGGCGAAAAAACGCCAAACAAAGTTGGAAGTTGAAAAACACTTCAGTTTTTTTCGCGCTTTTTCGATTTTCGAGACTCGTTAGGATTCTGGGGCGAAAGAACGCCAAACAAAGTTGGAAGTTGAAAAACTCTTCAGTTTTTTTCGCGCTTTTTCGATTTTTGAGACTCGTTAGGATTCTGGGGCGAAAAAACGCCAAACAAAGTTGGAAGTTGAAAAACTCTTCAGTTTATTTCGCGCTTTTTCGATTTTTGAGACTCGTTAGGATTCTGGGGCGAAAGAACGCCAAACAAAGTTGGAAGTTGAAAAAACTTTCAGTTTTTTCGCGCTTCTTCGATTTTCGAGACTCGTTAGGATTCTAGGGCGAAAAAACGCCAAACAAAGTTGGAAGTTGAAAAACTCTTCAGTTTTTTTCGCGCTTTTTCGATTTTCGAGACTCGTTAGGATTCTGGGGCGAAAAAATGCCAAACAAAGTTGGAAGTTGAAAAACTCTTCAGTTTTTTTCTTGCTTTTTCCATTTTTGAGACTCGTTAGGATTCCAGGGCGAAAAAACGCCAAACAAAGTTGGAAGTTGAAAAACTCTTCAGTTTTTTTCGCGCTTTTTCGATTTTTGAGACTCGTTAGGATTTTGGGGCGAAAAAATGCCAAACGAAGTTGGAAGTTGAAAAACTCTTCAGTTTTTTGGCGCTTTTTCGATTTTTGAAACTCGTTAGGATTCTGGTGCGAAAAAACGCCAAACAAAGTTGGAAGTTGAAAAACTCTTCAGTTTTTTTGGCGCTTTTTCGATTTTTGAGACTCGTTAGGATTCTGAGGCGAAAAAACGCCAAACAAAGTTGGAAGTTGAAAAACTCTTCAGTTTTTTTCGCGCTTTTTCGATTTTTGAGACTCGTTAGGATTCTGGGGCGAAAAAACGCCAAACAAAGTTGGAAGTTCAAAAACTCTTCAGTTTTTTTCGCGCTTTTTCGATTTTTGAGACTCGTTAGGATTTTGGGGCGAAAAAATGCCAAACAAAGTTGGAAGTTGAAAAACTCTTCAGTTTTTTGGCGCTTTTTCGATTTTTGAAACTCGTTAGGATTCTGGTGCGAAAAAACGCCAAACAAAGTTGGAAGTTGAAAAACTCTTCAGTTTTTTTGGCGCTTTTTCGATTTTTGAGACTCGTTATGATTCTGAGGCGAAAAAACGCCAAACAAAGTTGGAAGTTGAAAAACTCTTCAGTTTTTTTCGCGCTTTTTCGATTTTTGAGACTCGTTAGGATTCTGGGGCGAAAAAACGCCAAACAAAGTTGGAAGTTCAAAAACTCTTCAGTTTTTTGGCGCTTTTTCGATTTTTGAGACTCGTTAGGATTCTAGGGCGAAAAAACGCCAAACAAAGTTGGAAGTTGAAAAACTCTTCAGTTTTTTTGGCGCTTTTTCACTTTTCGAGACTCGTTACGATTCTGGTGCGAAAAAACGCCAAACAAAGTTGGAAGTTGAAAAACTTTTCAGTTTTTCACGCTTTTTCGATTTTCGAGACTCCTTAGGATTCCAGTGCGAAAAAACGCCAAACAAAGTTGGAAGTTGAAAAACTCTTCAGTTTTTTTGCGCTTTTTCACTTTTCGAGACTCGTTAGGATTCTAGGGCGAAAAAACGCCAAACAAAGCTGGAAGTTGAAAAACTCTTCAGTTTTTTTCGCGCTTTTTCACTTTTCGAGACTCGTTAGGATTCTAGGGCGAAAAAACGCCAAACAAAGTTGGAAGATGAAAAACTCTTCAGTTTTTCGGCGCTTTTTCACTTTTCGACACTCGTTAGGATTCTAGGGCGAAAAAACGCCACACAAAGTTGGAAGTTGAAAAACTCTTCAGTTTTTTGGCGCTTTTTCACTTTTCGAGACTTGTTAGGATTCTAGGGCGAAAAAGCGCCAAACAAAGTTGGAAGCTGAAAAACTCTTCAGTTTTTTGGCGCTTTTTCACTTTTTGAGACTCGTTAGGATTCTAGGGCGAAAAAACGCCAAACAAAGTTGGAAGTTGAAAAACTCTTCATTTTTATTCGCGCTTTTTCGGTTTTTGGGACTCGTTAGGATTCTAGGGCGAAAAAACGCCAAACAAAGTTGGAAGTTGAAAAACTCTTCAGTTTTTTGGCGCTTTTTCGATTTTTGAGACTCGTTAGGATTCTAGGGCGAAAAAACGCCAAACAAAGTTGGAAGTTGAAAAACTCTTCAGTTTTTTGGCGCTTTTTCACTTTTCGAGACTCGTTAGGATTCTGGTGCGAAAAAACGCCAAACAAAGTTGGAAGTTGAAAAACTCTTCAGTTTTTTTGCGCTTTTTCACTTTTCGAGACTCGTTAGGATTCTAGGGCGAAAAAACGCCAAACAAAGTTGGAAGTTGAAAAACTCTTCAGTTTTTTGGCGCTTTTTCACTTTTCGACACTCGTTAGGATTCTAGGGCGAAAAAACGCCACACAAAGTTGGAAGTTGAAAAACTCTTCAGTTTTTTTCGCGCTTTTTCGATTTTCGAGACTCGTTAGGATTCTAGGGCGAAAAAACGCCAAACAAAGTTGGAAGTTGAAAAACTCCCCAGTTTTTTCGCACTTTTTCACTTTTCGAGACTCGTTAGGATTCCAGGGCGAAAAAACGCCAAACAAAGTTGGGAGTTGAAAAACTCTTCAGTTTTTTCCGGCTTTCTCGATTTTCGAGACTCGTTAGGATTCTGGGGCGAAGAAACGCCAAACAAAGTTGGAAGTTGAAAAACTCTTCAGTTTTTTTGGCGCTTTTTCGACTTTCGAGACACGTTGGGATTCTGGGGCGAAAAAACGCCACACAAAGTTGGAAGTTGAAAAACTCTTCAGTTTTTTTCGCGCTTTTTCGATTTTTGAGACTCGTTAGGATTCTAGTGCGAAAAAACGCCAAACAAAGGTGGAAGCTGAAAAACTCTTCAGTTTTTTTCGCGCTTTTTCACTTTTCGAGACTCGTTAGGATTCCAGGGCGAAAAAACGCCAAACAAGGTTGGAAGTTGAAAATCTCTTCAGTTTTTTTCGCGCTTTTTCACTTTTCGAGACTCGTTAGGATTCTGGGGCGAAAAAACGCCAAACAAAGTTGGAAGTTGAAAAACTACTCAGTTTTTTTCGCGCTTTTTCGATTTTTGAGACTCGTTAGGATTCTGGGGCGAAAAAGCGCCAAACAAAGTTGGAAGTTGAAAAACTCTTCAGTTTATTTCGCGCTTTTTCGATTTTTGAGACTCGTTAGGATTCTAGGGCGAAAAAACGCCAAACAAAGTTGGAAGTTGAAAAACTCTTCAGTTTTTTGGCGCTTTTTCACTTTTCGAGACTCGTTAGGATTCTAGGGCGAAAAAACGCCAAACAAAGTTGGAAGTTGAAAATCTCTTCAGTTTTTTGGCGCTTTTTCGATTTTCGAGACTCGTTAGGATTCTAGGGCGAAAAAACGCCAAACAAAGTTGGAAGTTGAAAAACTCTCCAGTTTTTTGGCGCTTTTTCACTTTTCGAGACTCGTTAGGATTCTGGTGCGAAAGAACGCCAAACAAAGTTGGAAGCTGAAAAACTCTTCAGTTTTTTGGCGCTTTTTCACTTTTCGAGACTCGTTAGGATTCTAGGGCGAAAAAACGCCAAACAAAGTTGGAAGTTGAAAAACTCTTCACTTTTTTTCGCGCTCTGTCGATTTTCGAGACTCGTTAGGATTCTAGGGCGAAAAAACGCCAAACAAAGTTGGAAGTTGAAAAACTCTTCAGTTTTTCACGCTTTTTCGATTTTCGAGACTCGTTACGATTCTGGTGCGAAAAAACGCCAAACAAAGTTGGAAGTTGAAAAACTCTTCAGTTTTTTTGCGCTTTTTCACTTTTCGAGACTCGTTAGGATTCTAGGGCGAAAAAATGCCAAACAAAGTTGGAAGTTGAAAAACTCTTCAGTTTTTTCGCGCTTTTTCACTTTTCGAGACTCGTTAGGATTCTAGGGCGAAAAAACGCCAAACAAAGTTGGAAGTTGAAAAACTCTTCAGTTTTTTGGCGCTTTTTCACTTTTCGACACTCGTTAGGATTCTAGGGCGAAAAAACGGCACACAAAGTTGGAAGTTGAAAAGCTCTTCAGTTTTTTGGCGCTTTTTCACTTTTCGACACTCGTTAGGATTCTGGGGCGAAAAAGCGCCAAACAAAGTTGGAAGTTGAAAAAATCTTCAGTTTTTTCGCGCTTTTTCGAATTTCGAGACTCGTTAGGATTCTAGGGCGAAAAAACGCCAAACAAAGTTGGAAGTTGAAAAACTCTTCAGTTTTTTGGCGCTTTTTCACTTTTCGAGAATCGTTAGGATTCTGGGGCGAAAAAACGCCAAACAAAGTTGGAAGTTGAAAAACTCTTCAGTTTTTTTCGCGCTTTTTCACTTTTCGAGAATCGTTAGGATTCTGGGGCGAAAAAACGCCAAACAAAGTTGGAAGTTGAAAAACTCTTCAGTTTTTTTCGCGCTTTTTCGATTTTCGAGACTCGTTAGGATTCTGGGGCGAAAAAGCGCCAAACAAAGTTGGAAGTTGAAAAACTCTTCAGTTTATTTCGCGCTTTTTCGATTTTTGAGACTCGTTAGGATTCTAGGGCGAAAAAACGCCAAACAAAGTTGGAAGTTGAAAAACTCTTCAGTTTTTTGGCGCTTTTTCACTTTTCGAGACTCGTTAGGATTCTAGGGCGAAAAAACGCCAAACAAAGTTGGAAGTTGAAAATCTCTTCAGTTTTTTGGCGCTTTTTCGATTTTCGAGACTCGTTAGGATTCTAGGGCGAAAAAACGCCAAACAAAGTTGGAAGTTGAAAAACTCTCCAGTTTTTTGGCGCTTTTTCGATTTTCGAGACTCGTTAGGATTCTGGGGCGAAAAAACGCCAAACAAAGTTGGAAGTTGAAAAACTCTTCAGTTTTTTTCGCGCTTTTTCACTTTTCGAGAATCGTTAGGATTCTGGGGCGAAAAAACGCCAAACAAAGTTGGAAGTTGAAAAACTCTTCAGTTTTTTTCGCGCTTTTTCGATTTTCGAGACTCGTTAGGATTCTGGGGCGAAAAAGCGCCAAACAAAGTTGGAAGTTGAAAAACTCTTCAGTTTATTTCGCGCTTTTTCGATTTTTGAGACTCGTTAGGATTCTAGGGCGAAAAAACGCCAAACAAAGTTGGAAGTTGAAAAACTCTTCAGTTTTTTGGCGCTTTTTCACTTTTCGACACTCGTTAGGATTCTAGGGCGAAAAAACGCCAAACAAAGTTGGAAGTTGAAAATCTCTTCAGTTTTTTGGCGCTTTTTCGATTTTCGAGACTCGTTAGGATTCTAGGGCGAAAAAACGCCAAACAAAGTTGGAAGTTGAAAAACTCTCCAGTTTTTTGGCGCTTTTTCGATTTTCGAGACTCGTTAGGATTCTGGGGCGAAAAAACGCCAAACAAAGTTGGAAGTTGAAAAACTCTTCACTTTTTTTCGCGCTCTGTCGATTTTCGAGACTCGTTAGGATTCTAGGGCGAAAAAACGCCAAACAAAGTTGGAAGTTGAAAAACTCTTCAGTTTTTCACGCTTTTTCGATTTTCGAGACTCGTTACGATTCTGGTGCGAAAAAACGCCAAACAAAGTTGGAAGTTGAAAAACTCTTCAGTTTTTTTGCGCTTTTTCACTTTTCGAGACTCGTTAGGATTCTAGGGCGAAAAAATGCCAAACAAAGTTGGAAGTTGAAAAACTCTTCAGTTTTTTCGCGCTTTTTCACTTTTCGAGACTCGTTAGGATTCTAGGGCGAAAAAACGCCAAACAAAGTTGGAAGTTGAAAAACTCTTCAGTTTTTTGGCGCTTTTTCACTTTTCGACACTCGTTAGGATTCTAGGGCGAAAAAACGGCACACAAAGTTGGAAGTTGAAAAGCTCTTCAGTTTTTTGGCGCTTTTTCACTTTTCGACACTCGTTAGGATTCTGGGGCGAAAAAGCGCCAAACAAAGTTGGAAGTTGAAAAACTCTTCAGTTTTTTTGGCGCTTTTTCACTTTTCGAGACTCGTTAGGATTCTAGGGCGAAAAAACGCCAAACAAAGTTGGAAGCTGAAAAACTCTTCAGTTTTTTGGCGCTTTTTCACTTTTCGAGACTCGTTAGGATTCTAGGGCGAAAAAACGCCAAACAAAGTTGGAAGTTGAAAATCTCTTCAGTTTTTTCGCGCTTTTTCGATTTTTGAGACTCGTTAGGATTCTAGGGCGAAAAAACGCCAAACAAAGTTGGAAGTTGAAAAACTCTTCGGTTTTTTGGCGCTTTTTCACTTTTCGACACTCGTTAGGATTCTAGGGCGAAAAAACGCCACACAAAGTTGGAAGTTGAAAAGCTTTTCAGTTTTTTGGCGCTTTTTCTATTTTCGAGACTCGTTAGGATTCTAGGGCGAAAAAACGCCAAACAAAGTTGGAAGTTGAAAAAATCTTCAGTTTTTTGGCGCTTTTTCACTTTTCGAGACTCGTTAGGATTCTAGGGCGAAAAAACGCCAAACAAAGTTGGAAGTTGAAAAGCTCTGCAGTTTTTTGGCGCTTTTTCACTTTTCGAGACTCGTTAGGATTCTAGGGCGAAAAAACGCCAAACAAAGTTGGAAGTTGAAAAACTCTTCAGTTTTTTCACGCTTTTTCGATTTTTGAGACTCGTTACGAGTCTAGGGCGAAAAAACGCCAAACAAAGTTGGAAGTTGAAAATCTCTTCAGTTTTTTTGCGCTTTTTCACTTTTCGAGACTCGTTAGGATTCTAGGGCGAAAAAACGCCAAACAAAGTTGGAAGTTGAAAAACTTTTCAGTTTTTTCACGCTTTTTCGATTTTTGAGACTCGTTACGATTCTAGGGCGAAAAAACGCCAAACAAAGTTGGAAGTTGAAAAACTCTTCAGTTTTTTTGCGCTTTTTCACTTTTCGAGACTCGTTAGGATTCTAGGGCGAAAAAATGCCAAACAAAGTTGGAAGTTGAAAAACTCTTCAGTTTTTTCGCGCTTTTTCACTTTTCGAGACTCGTTAGGATTCTAGGGCGAAAAAACGCCAAACAAAGTTGGAAGTTGAAAAACTCTTCAGTTTTTTGGCGCTTTTTCACTTTTCGACACTCGTTAGGATTCTAGGGCGAAAAAACGCCACACAAAGTTGGAAGTTGAAAAGCTCTTCAGTTTTTTGGCGCTTTTTCACTTTTCGACACTCGTTAGGATTCTGGGGCGAAAAAACGCCAAACAAAGTTGGAAGTTGAAAAAATCTTCAGTTTTTTGGCGCTTTTTCACTTTTCGAGACTCGTTAGGATTCTAGGGCGAAAAAACGCCAAACAAAGTTGGAAGTTGAAAAACTCTTCACTTTTTTGGCGCTTTTTCACTTTTCGAGACTCGTTAGGATTCTAGGGCGAAAAAACGCCAAACAAAGTTGGAAGTTGAAAATCTCTTCAGTTTTTTCGCGCTTTTTCGATTTTTGAGACTCGTTACGATTCTAGGGCGAAAAAACGCCACACAAGGTTGGAAGTTGAAAAACTCTTCAGTTTTTTTGGCGCTTTTTCACTTTTCGAGACTCGTTAGGATTCTAGGGCGAAAAAACGCCAAACAAAGTTGGGGGCTGAAAAACTCTTCAGTTTTTTGGCGCTTTTTCACTTTTCGAGACTCGTTAGGATTCTAGGGCGAAAAAACGCCAAACAAAGTTGGAAGTTGAAAATCTCTTCAGTTTTTTCGCGCTTTTTCGATTTTTGAGACTCGTTACGATTCTAGGGCGAAAAAACGCCAAACAAAGTTGGAAGTTGAAAAACTTTTCAGTTTTTTCGCGCTTTTTCACTTTTCGAGACTCGTTAGGATTCTAGGGCGAAAAAACGCCAAACAAAGTTGGAAGTTGAAAAACTCTTCAGTTTTTTCGCGCTTTTTCTATTTTCGAGACTCGTTAGGATTCTAGGGCGAAAAAACGCCAAACAAAGTTGGAAGTTGAAAAACTCTTCAGTTTTTTGGCGCTTTTTCGATTTTCGAGACTCGTTAGGATTCTAGGGCGAAAAAACGCCAAACAAAGTTGGAAGTTGAAAAACTCTTCAGCTTTTTGGCGCTTTTTCACTTTTTGAAACTCGTTAGGATTCTGGTGCGAAAAAACGCCAAACAAAGTTGGAAGCTGAAAAACTCTTCAGTTTTCTGGCGCTTTTTCGATTTTTGAGACTCGTTAGGATTCTGGGGCGAAAAAGCGCCAAACAAAGTTGGAAGTTGAAAAACTCTTCAGTTTTTGGCGCTTTTTCACTTTTCGAGACTCGTTAGGATTCTGGGGCGAAAAAGCGCCAAACAAAGTTGGAAGTTGAAAAACTCTTCAGTTTTTTGGCGCTTTTTCACTTTTCGACACTCGTTAGGATTCTGGGGCGAAAAAGCGCCAAACAAAGTTGGAAGTTGAAAAAATCTTCAGTTTTTTGGCGCTTTTTCACTTTTCGAGACTCGTTAGGATTCTAGGGCGAAAAAACGCCAAACAAAGTTGGAAGTTGAAAAACTCTTCAGTTTTTTGGCGCTTTTTCACTTTTCGAGACTCGTTAGGATTCTAGGGCGAAAAAACGCCAAACAAAGTTGGAAGTTGAAAAACTCTTCAGTTTTTTCGCGCTTTTTCGATTTTTGAGACTCGTTACGATTCTAGGGCGAAAAAACGCCACACAAGGTTGGAAGTTGAAAAACTCTTCAGTTTTTTTGGCGCTTTTTCACTTTTCGAGACTCGTTAGGATTCTAGGGCGAAAAAACGCCAAACAAAGTTGGAAGTTGAAAAACTCTTCAGTTTTTTCGCGCTTTTTCGATTTTTGAGACTCGTTACGATTCTAGGGCGAAAAAACGCCAAACAAAGTTGGAAGTTGAAAAACTTTTCAGTTTTTTCGCGCTTTTTCACTTTTCGAGACTCGTTAGGATTCTAGGGCGAAAAAACGCCAAACAAAGTTGGAAGTTGAAAAACTCTTCAGTTTTTTCGCGCTTTTTCTATTTTCGAGACTCGTTAGGATTCTAGGGCGAAAAAACGCCAAACAAAGTTGGAAGTTGAAAAACTCTTCAGTTTTTTGGCGCTTTTTCGATTTTCGAGACTCGTTAGGATTCTAGGGCGAAAAAACGCCAAACAAAGTTGGAAGTTGAAAAACTCTTCAGCTTTTTGGCGCTTTTTCACTTTTTGAAACTCGTTAGGATTCTGGTGCGAAAAAACGCCAAACAAAGTTGGAAGCTGAAAAACTCTTCAGTTTTCTGGCGCTTTTTCGATTTTTGAGACTCGTTAGGATTCTGGGGCGAAAAAGCGCCAAACAAAGTTGGAAGTTGAAAAACTCTTCAGTTTTTGGCGCTTTTTCACTTTTCGAGACTCGTTAGGATTCTGGGGCGAAAAAGCGCCAAACAAAGTTGGAAGTTGAAAAACTCTTCAGTTTTTTGGCGCTTTTTCACTTTTCGACACTCGTTAGGATTCTGGGGCGAAAAAGCGCCAAACAAAGTTGGAAGTTGAAAAAATCTTCAGTTTTTTGGCGCTTTTTCACTTTTCGAGACTCGTTAGGATTCTAGGGCGAAAAAACGCCAAACAAAGTTGGAAGTTGAAAAACTCTTCAGTTTTTTGGCGCTTTTTCACTTTTCGAGACTCGTTAGGATTCTAGGGCGAAAAAACGCCAAACAAAGTTGGAAGTTGAAAAACTCTTCAGTTTTTTCGCGCTTTTTCGATTTTTGAGACTCGTTACGATTCTAGGGCGAAAAAACGCCACACAAGGTTGGAAGTTGAAAAACTCTTCAGTTTTTTTGGCGCTTTTTCACTTTTCGAGACTCGTTAGGATTCTAGGGCGAAAAAACGCCAAACAAAGTTGGAAGTTGAAAAACTCTTCAGTTTTTTGGCGCTTTTTCGATTTTCGAGACTCGTTAGGATTCTAGGGCGAAAAAACGCCAAACAAAGTTGGAAGTTGAAAATCTCTTCAGTTTTTTCGCGCTTTTTCGATTTTTGAGACTCGTTACGATTCTAGGGCGAAAAAACGCCAAACAAAGTTGGAAGTTGAAAAACTTTTCAGTTTTTTCGCGCTTTTTCACTTTTCGAGACTCGTTAGGATTCTAGGGCGAAAAAACGCCAAACAAAGTTGGAAGTTGAAAAACTCTTCAGTTTTTTCGCGCTTTTTCTATTTTCGAGACTCGTTAGGATTCTAGGGCGAAAAAACGCCAAACAAAGTTGGAAGTTGAAAAACTCTTCAGTTTTTTGGCGCTTTTTCGATTTTCGAGACTCGTTAGGATTCTAGGGCGAAAAAACGCCAAACAAAGTTGGAAGTTGAAAAACTCTTCAGCTTTTTGGCGCTTTTTCACTTTTTGAAACTCGTTAGGATTCTGGTGCGAAAAAACGCCAAACAAAGTTGGAAGCTGAAAAACTCTTCAGTTTTCTGGCGCTTTTTCGATTTTTGAGACTCGTTAGGATTCTGGGGCGAAAAAGCGCCAAACAAAGTTGGAAGTTGAAAAACTCTTCAGTTTTTGGCGCTTTTTCACTTTTCGAGACTCGTTAGGATTCTGGGGCGAAAAAGCGCCAAACAAAGTTGGAAGTTGAAAAACTCTTCAGTTTTTTGGCGCTTTTTCACTTTTCGACACTCGTTAGGATTCTGGGGCGAAAAAGCGCCAAACAAAGTTGGAAGTTGAAAAAATCTTCAGTTTTTTGGCGCTTTTTCACTTTTCGAGACTCGTTAGGATTCTAGGGCGAAAAAACGCCAAACAAAGTTGGAAGTTGAAAAACTCTTCAGTTTTTTGGCGCTTTTTCAATTTTCGAGACTCGTTAGGATTCTAGGGCGAAAAAACGCCAAACAAAGTTGGAAGTTGAAAAACTCTTCAGTTTTTTCGCGCTTTTTCGATTTTTGAGACTCGTTACGATTCTAGGGCGAAAAAACGCCACACAAGGTTGGAAGTTGAAAAACTCTTCAGTTTTTTTGGCGCTTTTTCACTTTTCGAGACTCGTTAGGATTCTAGGGCGAAAAAACGCCAAACAAAGTTGGAAGTTGAAAAACTCTTCAGTTTTTTGGCGCTTTTTCGATTTTCGAGACTCGTTAGGATTCTAGGGCGAAAAAACGCCAAACAAAGTTGGAAGTTGAAAAACTCTTCAGTTTTTTCGCGCTTTTTCGATTTTTGAGACTCGTTACGATTCTAGGGCGAAAAAACGCCACACAAGGTTGGAAGTTGAAAAACTCTTCAGTTTTTTTGGCGCTTTTTCACTTTTCGAGACTCGTTAGGATTCTAGGGCGAAAAAACGCCAAACAAAGTTGGAAGCTGAAAAACTCTTCAGTTTTTTGGCGCTTTTTCACTTTTCGAGACTCGTTAGGATTCTAGGGCGAAAAAACGCCAAACAAAGTTGGAAGTTGAAAATCTCTTCAGTTTTTTCGCGCTTTTTCGATTTTCGAGACTCGTTAGGATTCTAGGGCGAAAAAACGCCAAACAAAGTTGGAAGCTGAAAAGCTCTGCAGTTTTTTCGCGCTTTTTCACTTTTCGAGACTCGTTAGGATTCTAGTGCGAAAAAACGCCAAACAAAGTTGGAAGTTGAAAAACTCTTCAGTTTTTTGGCGCTTTTTCACTTTTCGACACTCGTTAGGATTCTAGGGCGAAAAAACGCCACACAAAGTTGGAAGTTGAAAAACTCTTCACTTTTTTGGCGCTTTTTCACTTTTCGACACTCGTTAGGATTCTAGGGCGAAAAAGCGCCAAACAAAGTTGGAAGTTGAAAAGCTCTTCAGTTTTTTGGCGCTTTTTCACTTTTCGACACTCGTTAGGATTCTGGGGCGAAAAAGCGCCAAACAAAGTTGGAAGTTGAAAAAATCTTCAGTTTTTTGGCGCTTTTTCACTTTTCGAGACTCGTTAGGATTCTAGGGCGAAAAAACGCCAAACAAAGTTGGAAGTTGAAAAACTCTTCAGTTTTTTGGCGCTTTTTCACTTTTCGAGACTCGTTAGGATTCTAGGGCGAAAAAACGCCAAACAAAGTTGGAAGTTGAAAAACTCTTCAGTTTTTTCACGCTTTTTCGATTTTTGAGACTCGTTACGATTCTAGGGCGAAAAAACGCCACACAAAGTTGGAAGTTGAAAAACTCTTCAGTTTTTTTGGCGCTTTTTCACTTTTCGAGACTCGTTAGGATTCTAGGGCGAACAAACGCCAAACAAAGTTGGAAGTTGAAAAACTCTTCAGTTTTTTCGCGCTTTTTCAATTTTCGAGACTCGTTAGGATTCTACGGCGAAAAAACGCCAAACAAAGTTGGAAGTTGAAAAACTCTTCAGTTTTTTGGCGCTTTTTCGATTTTCGAGACTCGTTAGGATTCTAGGGCGAAAAAACGCCAAACAAAGTTGGAAGTTGAAAAACTCTTCAGCTTTTTGGCGCTTTTTCGATTTTCGAGACTCGTTAGGATTCTAGGGCGAAAAAACGCCAAACAAAGTTGGAAGTTGAAAAACTCTTCAGTTTTTTGGCGCTTTTTCGATTTTCGAGACTCGTTAGGATTCTAGGGCGAAAAAACGCCAAACAAAGTTGGAAGTTGAAAAACTCTTCAGTTTTTTCGCGCTTTTTCACTTTTCGAGACTCGTTAGGATTCTAGGGCGAAAAAACGCCAAACAAAGTTGGAAGTTGAAAAACTCTTCAGTTTTTTGGCGCTTTTTCGATTTTCGAGACTCGTTAGGATTCTAGGGCGAAAAAACGCCAAACAAAGTTGGAAGTTGAAAAACTCTTCAGTTTTTTGGCGCTTTTTCGATTTTCGAGACTCGTTAGGATTCTAGGGCGAAAAAACGCCAAACAAAGTTGGAAGTTGAAAAACTCTTCAGCTTTTTGGCGCTTTTTCACTTTTCGAGACTCGTTAGGATTCTAGGGCGAAAAAACGCCAAACAAAGTTGGAAGCTGAAAAACTCTTCAGTTTTTTGGCGCTTTTTCGATTTTTGAGACTCGTTAGGATTCTGGGGCGAAAAAGCGCCAAACAAAGTTGGAAGTTGAAAAACTCTTCAGTTTTTGGCGCTTTTTCACTTTTCGAGACTCGTTAGGATTCTGGGGCGAAAAAGCGCCAAACAAAGTTGGAAGTTGAAAAACTCTTCAGTTTTTTGGCGCTTTTTCACTTTTCGACACTCGTTAGGATTCTGGGGCGAAAAAGCGCCAAACAAAGTTGGAAGCTGAAAAAATCTTCAGTTTTTTGGCGCTTTTTCACTTTTCGAGACTCGTTAGGATTCTGGGGCGAAAAAACGCCAAACAAAGTTGGAAGTTGAAAAACTCTTCAGTTTTTTGGCGCTTTTTCACTTTTCGAGACTCGTTAGGATTCTAGGGCGAAAAAACGCCAAACAAAGTTGGAAGTTGAAAAACTCTTCAGTTTTTTCGCGCTTTTTCGATTTTTGAGACTCGTTACGATTCTAGGGCGAAAAAACGCCACACAAGGTTGGAAGTTGAAAAACTCTTCAGTTTTTTTGGCGCTTTTTCACTTTTCGAGACTCGTTAGGATTCTAGGGCGAAAAAACGCCAAACAAAGTTGGAAGCTGAAAAACTCTTCAGTTTTTTGGCGCTTTTTCACTTTTCGAGACTCGTTAGGATTCTAGGGCGAAAAAACGCCAAACAAAGTTGGAAGTTGAAAATCTCTTCAGTTTTTTCGCGCTTTTTCACTTTTCGAGACTCGTTAGGATTCTGGGGCGAAAAAACGCCAAACAAAGTTGGAAGCTGAAAAGCTCTGCAGTTTTTTCGCGCTTTTTCACTTTTCGAGACTCGTTAGGATTCTAGTGCGAAAAAACGCCAAACAAAGTTGGAAGTTGAAAAACTCTTCAGTTTTTTGGCGCTTTTTCGATTTTTGAGACTCGTTACGATTCTAGGGCGAAAAAACGCCAGACAAAGTTGGAAGTTGAAAAGCTCTTCAGTTTTTTGGCGCTTTTTCACTTTTCGACACTCGTTAGGATTCTGGGGCGAAAAAGCGCCAAACAAAGTTGGAAGTTGAAAAAATCTTCAGTTTTTTGGCGCTTTTTCACTTTTCGAGACTCGTTAGGATTCTAGGGCGAAAAAACGCCAAACAAAGTTGGAAGTTGAAAAACTCTTCAGTTTTTTGGCGCTTTTTCACTTTTCGAGACTCGTTAGGATTCTAGGGCGAAAAAACGCCAAACAAAGTTGGAAGTTGAAAAACTCTTCAGTTTTTTCGCGCTTTTTCGATTTTTGAGACTCGTTACGATTCTAGGGCGAAAAAACGCCACACAAGGTTGGAAGTTGAAAAACTCTTCAGTGTTTTTGGCGCTTTTTCACTTTTCGAGACTCGTTAGGATTCTAGGGCGAAAAAACGCCAAACAAAGTTGGAAGCTGAAAAACTCTTCAGTTTTTTGGCGCTTTTTCGATTTTCGAGACTCGTTAGGATTCTAGGGCGAAAAAACGCCAAACAAAGTTGGAAGTTGAAAATCTCTTCAGTTTTTTCGCGCTTTTTCGATTTTTGAGACTCGTTAGGATTCTAGGGCGAAAAAACGCCAAACAAAGTTGGAAGCTGAAAAGCTCTGCAGTTTTTTCGCGCTTTTTCACTTTTCGAGACTCGTTAGGATTCTGGGGCGAAAAAACGCCAAACAAAGTTGGAAGTTGAAAAACTCTTCAGTTTTTTCGCGCTTTTTCAATTTTCGAGACTCGTTAGGATTCTACGGCGAAAAAACGCCAAACAAAGTTGGAAGTTGAAAAACTCTTCAGTTTTTTGGCGCTTTTTCGATTTTGGAGACTCGTTAGGATTCTAGGGCGAAAAAACGCCAAACAAAGTTGGAAGTTGAAAAACTCTTCAGCTTTTTGGCGCTTTTTCACTTTTCGAGACTCGTTAGGATTCTAGGGCGAAAAAACGCCAAACAAAGTTGGAAGTTGAAAAACTCTTCAGTTTTTTCGCGCTCTGTCGATTTTCGAGACTCGTTAGGATTCTAGGGCGAAAAAACGCCAAACAAAGTTGGAAGTTGAAAAACTCTTCAGTTTTTCACGCTTTTTCACTTTTCGAGACTCGTTAGGATTCTAGGGCGAAAAAACGCCAAACAAAGTTGGAAGCTGAAAAACTCTTCAGTTTTTTTGCGCTTTTTCACTTTTCGAGACTCGTTAGGATTCTAGGGCGAAAAAACGCCAAACAAAGTTGGAAGTTGAAAATCTCTTCAGTTTTTTCGCGCTTTTTCGATTTTTGAGACTCGTTAGGATTCTAGGGCGAAAAAACGCCAAACAAAGTTGGAAGCTGAAAAGCTCTGCAGTTTTTTCGCGCTTTTTCACTTTTCGAGACTCGTTAGGATTCTAGTGCGAAAAAACGCCACACAAAGTTGGAAGTTGAAAAACTCTTCAGCTTTTTGGCGCTTTTTCACTTTTCGACACTCGTTAGGATTCTACGGCGAAAAAACGCCAAACAAAGTTGGAAGTTGAAAAACTCTTCAGTTTTTTGGCGCTTTTTCGATTTTTGAGACTCGTTAGGATTCTAGGGCGAAAAAACGCCAAACAAAGTTGGAAGTTGAAAAACTCTTCAGCTTTTTGGCGCTATTTCACTTTTCGAGACTCGTTAGGATTCTAGGGCGAAAAAACGCCAAACAAAGTTGGAAGCTGAAAAACTCTTCAGTTTTTTGGCGCTTTTTCGATTTTTGAGACTCGTTAGGATTCTGGGGCGAAAAAGCGCCAAACAAAGTTGGAAGTTGAAAAACTCTTCAGTTTTTGGCGCTTTTTCACTTTTCGAGACTCGTTAGGATTCTGGGGCGAAAAAGCGCCAAACAAAGTTGGAAGTTGAAAAACTCTTCAGTTTTTTGGCTCTTTCACTTTTCGACACTCGTTAGGATTCTGGGGCGAAAAAGCGCCAAACAAAGTTGGAAGTTGAAAATCTCTTCAGTTTTTTGGCGCTTTTTCACTTTTCGAGACTCGTTAGGATTCTAGGGCGAAAAAACGCCAAACAAAGTTGGAAGTTGAAAAACTCTTCAGTTTTTTTCGCGCTTTTTCACTTTTCGAGACTCGTTAGGATTCTAGGGCGAAAAAACGCCAAACAAAGTTGGAAGTTGAAAAACTCTTCAGTTTTTTCGCGCTTTTTCGATTTTTGAGACTCGTTAGGATTCTAGGGCGAAAAAACGCCACACAAGGTTGGAAGTTGAAAAACTCTTCAGTTTTTTTGGCGCTTTTTCACTTTTCGAGACTCGTTAGGATTCTAGGGCGAAAAAACGCCAAACAAAGTTGGAAGCTGAAGCACTCTTCAGTTTTTTGGCGCTTTTTCACTTTTCGAGACTCGTTAGGATTCTAGGGCGAAAAAACGCCAAACAAAGTTGGAAGTTGAAAATCTCTTCAGTTTTTTCGCGCTTTTTCGATTTTTGAGACTCGTTAGGATTCTAGGGCGAAAAAACGCCAAACAAAGTTGGAAGTTGAAAAACTCTTCAGTTTTTTGGCGCTTTTTCACTTTTCGACACTCGTTAGGATTCTAGGGCGAAAAAACGCCACACAAAGTTGGAAGTTGAAAAGCTCTTCAGTTTTTTGGCGCTTTTTCACTTTTCGAGACTCGTTAGGATTCTGGGGCGAAAAAGCGCCAAACAAAGTTGGAAGTTGAAAAAATCTTCAGTTTTTTCACGCTTTTTCGATTTTTGAGACTCGTTACGATTCTAGGGCGAAAAAACGCCACACAAGGTTGGAAGTTGAAAAACTCTTCAGTTTTTTGGCGCTTTTTCGATTTTCGAGACTCGTTAGGATTCTAGGGCGAAAAAATGCCAAACAAAGTTGGAAGTTGAAAAACTCTTCAGTTTTTTGGCGCTTTTTCACTTTTCGAGACTCGTTAGGATTCTAGGGCGAAAAAACGCCACACAAAGTTGGAAGTTGAAAAACTCTTCAGTTTTTTGGCGCTTTTTCACTTTTCGAGACTCGTTAGGATTCTGGGGCGAAAAAGCGCCAAACAAAGTTGGAAGTTGAAAAAATCTTCAGTTTTTTGGCGCTTTTTCACTTTTCGAGACTCGTTAGGATTCTAGGGCGAAAAAACGCCAAACAAAGTTGGAAGTTGAAAAACTCTTCAGTTTTTTCGCGCTTTTTCACTTTTCGAGACTCGTTAGGATTCTAGGGCGAAAAAACGCCAAACAAAGTTGGAAGTTGAAAAACTCTTCAGTTTTTTGGCGCTTTTTCACTTTTCGACACTCGTTAGGATTCTAGGGCGAAAAAACGCCACACAAAGTTGGAAGTTGAAAAGCTCTTCAGTTTTTTGGCGCTTTTTCACTTTTCGAGACTCGTTAGGATTCTGGGGCGAAAAAGCGCCAAACAAAGTTGGAAGTTGAAAAAATCTTCAGTTTTTTCACGCTTTTTCGATTTTTGAGACTCGTTACGATTCTAGGGCGAAAAAACGCCACACAAGGTTGGAAGTTGAAAAACTCTTCAGTTTTTTGGCGCTTTTTCACTTTTCGAGACTCGTTAGGATTCTAGGGCGAAAAAACGCCAAACAAAGTTGGAAGTTGAAAAATTCTTCAGTTTTTTGGCGCTTTTTCACTTTTCGAGACTCGTTAGGATTCTAGGGCGAAAAAACGCCACACAAAGTTGGAAGTTGAAAAACTCTTCAGTTTTTTGGCGCTTTTTCACTTTTCGAGACTCGTTAGGATTCTGGGGCGAAAAAGCGCCAAACAAAGTTGGAAGTTGAAAAAATCTTCAGTTTTTTGGCGCTTTTTCACTTTTCGAGACTCGTTAGGATTCTAGGGCGAAAAAACGCCAAACAAAGTTGGAAGTTGAAAAACTCTTCAGTTTTTTCGCGCTTTTTCACTTTTCGAGACTCGTTAGGATTCTAGGGCGAAAAAACGCCAAACAAAGTTGGAAGTTGAAAAACTCTTCAGTTTTTTCGCGCTTTTTCGATTTTCGAGACTCGTTAGGATTCTAGGGCGAAAAAACGCCACACAAAGTTGGAAGTTGAAAAACTCTTCAGTTTTTTGGCGCTTTTTCACTTTTCGAGACTCGTTAGGATTCTAGGGCGAAAAAACGCCAAACAAAGTTGGAAGTTGAAAAACTCTTCAGTTTTTTCGCGCTTTTTCACTTTTCGAGACTCGTTACGATTCTGGTGCGAAAAAACGCCAAACAAAGTTGGAAGTTGAAAAACTCTTCAGTTTTTTTGCGCTTTTTCACTTTTCGAGACTCGTTAGGATTCTAGGGCGAAAAAATGCCACACAAAGTTGGAAGTTGAAAAGCTCTGCAGTTTTTTGGCGCTTTTTCACTTTTCGAGACTCGTTAGGATTCTAGGGCGAAAAAACGCCAAACAAAGTTGGAAGTTGAAAAACTCTTCAGTTTTTTGGCGCTTTTTCACTTTTCGAGACTCGTTAGGATTCTAGGGCGAAAAAACGCCACACAAAGTTGGAAGCTGAAAAACTCTTCAGTTTTTTCGCGCTTTTTCACTTTTCGAGACTCGTTAGGATTCTGGGGCGAAAAAGCGCCAAACAAAGTTGGAAGTTGAAAAACTCTTCAGTTTTTTCGCGCTTTTTCGAATTTCGAGACTCGTTAGGATTCTAGGGCGAAAAAACGCCAAACACAGTTGGAAGTTGAAAAACTCTTCAGTTTTTCACGCTTTTTCGATTTTTGAGACTCGTTACGATTCTGGTGCGAAAAAACGCCAAACAAAGTTGGAAGTTGAAAAACTCTTCAGTTTTTTGGCGCTTTTTCACTTTTCGAGACTCGTTAGGATTTTAGGGCGAAAAAACGCCAAACAAAGTTGGAAGTTGAAAAACTCTCCAGTTTTTTGGCGCTTTTTCACTTTTCGAGACTCGTTAGGATTCTAGGGCGAAAGAACGCCAAACAAAGTTGGAAGCTGAAAAACTCTTCAGTTTTTTCGCGCTTTTTCACTTTTCGAGACTCGTTAGGATTCTAGGGCGAAAAAATGCCACACAAAGTTGGAAGTTGAAAAGCTCTGCAGTTTTTTGGCGCTTTTTCACTTTTCGAGACTCGTTAGGATTCTAGGGCGAAAAAACGCCAAACAAAGTTGGAAGTTGAAAAACTCTTCAGTTTTTTGGCGCTTTTTCACTTTTCGAGACTCGTTAGGATTCTAGGGCGAAAAAACGCCACACAAAGTTGGAAGTTGAAAAGCTCTGCAGTTTTTTGGCGCTTTTTCACTTTTCGAGACTCGTTAGGATTCTAGGGCGAAAAAACGCCAAACAAAGTTGGAAGTTGAAAAACTCTTCAGTTTTTTGGCGCTTTTTCACTTTTCGAGACTCGTTAGGATTCTAGGGCGAAAAAACGCCACACAAAGTTGGAAGCTGAAAAACTCTTCAGTTTTTTCGCGCTTTTTCACTTTTCGAGACTCGTTAGGATTCTGGGGCGAAAAAGCGCCAAACAAAGTTGGAAGTTGAAAAACTCTTCAGTTTTTTCGCGCTTTTTCGAATTTCGAGACTCGTTAGGATTCTAGGGCGAAAAAACGCCAAACACAGTTGGAAGTTGAAAAACTCTTCAGTTTTTCACGCTGTTTCGATTTTCGAGACTCGTTACGATTCTGGTGCGAAAAAACGCCAAACAAAGTTGGAAGTTGAAAAACTCTTCAGTTTTTTTGCGCCTTTTCAATTTTCGAGACTCGTTAGGATTCTACGGCGAAAAAACGCCAAACAAAGTTGGAAGTTGAAAAACTCTTCAGTTTTTTTGCGCTTTTTCGATTGTCGAGACTCGTTAGGATTCTGGGGCGAAAAAACGCCAAACAAAGTTGGAAGTTGAAAAACTCTTCATTTTTTTTCGCGCTTTTTCGATTTTTGAGACTCGTTACGATTCTGGGGCGAAAAAACGCCAAACAAAGTTGGAAGTTGAAAAACTCTTCAGTTTTTTTCGCGCTTTTTCGATTTTTGAGACCCGTTAGGATTCTAGGGCGAAAAAACGCCAAACAAAGTTGGAAGTTGAAAAACTCTTCAGTTTTTTGGCGCTTTTTCACTTTTCGAGACTCGTTAGGATTCTAGGGCGAAAAAACGCCAAACAAAGTTGGAAGTTGAAAATCTCTTCAGTTTTTTGGCGCTTTTTCGATTTTTGAGACTCGTTAGGATTTTAGGGCGAAAAAACGCCAAACAAAGTTGGAAGTTGAAAAACTCTCCAGTTTTTTGGCGCTTTTTCACTTTTCGAGACTCGTTAGGATTCTAGGGCGAAAGAACGCCAAACAAAGTTGGAAGTTGAAAAACTCTTCAGTTTTTTCGCGCTTTTTCGAATTTCGAGACTCGTTAGGATTCTAGGGCGAAAAAATGCCACACAAAGTTGGAAGTTGAAAAACTCTTCAGTTTTTCACGCTTTTTCGATTTTCGAGACTCGTTACGATTCTGGTGCGAAAAAACGCCAAACAAAGTTGGAAGTTGAAAAACTCTTCAGTTTTTTTGCGCTTTTTCACTTTTCGAGACTCGTTAGGATTCTAGGGCGAAAAAATGCCACACAAAGTTGGAAGTTGAAAAGCTCTGCAGTTTTTTGGCGCTTTTTCACTTTTCGAGACTCGTTAGGATTCTAGGGCGAAAAAACGCCAAACAAAGTTGGAAGTTGAAAAACTCTTCAGTTTTTTGGCGCTTTTTCACTTTTCGAGACTCGTTAGGATTCTAGGGCGAAAAAACGCCACACAGAGTTGGAAGCTGAAAAACTCTTCAGTTTTTTCGCGCTTTTTCACTTTTCGAGACTCGTTAGGATTCTGGGGCGAAAAAGCGCCAAACAAAGTTGGAAGTTGAAAAACTCTTCAGTTTTTTCGCGCTTTTTCGAATTTCGAGACTCGTTAGGATTCTAGGGCGAAAAAACGCCAAACACAGTTGGAAGTTGAAAAACTCTTCAGTTTTTCACGCTGTTTCGATTTTCGAGACTCGTTACGATTCTGGTGCGAAAAAACGCCAAACAAAGTTGGAAGTTGAAAAACTCTTCAGTTTTTTGGCGCTTTTTCACTTTTCGAGACTCGTTAGGATTTTAGGGCGAAAAAACGCCAAACAAAGTTGGAAGTTGAAAAACTCTCCAGTTTTTTGGCGCTTTTTCACTTTTCGAGACTCGTTAGGATTCTAGGGCGAAAAAACGCCAAACAAAGTTGGAAGCTGAAAAACTCTTCAGTTTTTTCGCGCTTTTTCACTTTTCGAGACTCGTTAGGATTCTGGGGCGAAAAAGCGCCAAACAAAGTTGGAAGTTGAAAAACTCTTCAGTTTTTTCGCGCTTTTTCGAATTTCGAGACTCGTTAGGATTCTAGGGCGAAAAAACGCCAAACACAGTTGGAAGTTGAAAAACTCTTCAGTTTTTCACGCTGTTTCGATTTTCGAGACTCGTTACGATTCTGGTGCGAAAAAACGCCACACAAAGTTGGAAGTTGAAAAACTCTTCAGCTTTTTGGCGCTTTTTCACTTTTCGAGACTCGTTAGGATTCTGGGGCGAAAAAGCGCCAAACAAAGTTGGAAGTTGAAAAACTCTTCAGTTTTTTCGCGCTTTTTCGAATTTCGAGACTCGTTAGGATTCTAGGGCGAAAAAACGCCAAACACAGTTGGAAGTTGAAAAACTCTTCAGTTTTTCACGCTGTTTCGATTTTCGAGACTCGTTACGATTCTGGTGCGAAAAAACGCCAAACAAAGTTGGAAGTTGAAAAACTCTTCAGTTTTTTTGCGCTTTTTCACTTTTCGAGACTCGTTAGGATTCTAGGGCGAAAAAATGCCACACAAAGTTGGAAGTTGAAAAGCTCTGCAGTTTTTTGGCGCTTTTTCACTTTTCGAGACTCGTTAGGATTCTAGGGCGAAAAAACGCCAAACAAAGTTGGAAGTTGAAAAACTCTTCAGTTTTTTGGCGCTTTTTCACTTTTCGAGACTCGTTAGGATTCTAGGGCGAAAAAACGCCACACAAAGTTGGAAGTTGAAAAACTCTTCAGCTTTTTGGCGCTTTTTCACTTTTCGACACTCGTTAGGATTCTGGGGCGAAAAAGCGCCAAACAAAGTTGGAAGTTGAAAAACTCTTCAGTTTTTTGGCGCTTTTTCACTTTTCGAGACTCGTTAGGATTCTAGGGCGAAAAAACGCCAAACAAAGTTGGAAGCTGAAAAACTCTTCAGTTTTTTGGCGCTTTTTCACTTTTCGAGACTCGTTAGGATTCTAGGGCGAAAAAACGCCACACAAAGTTGGAAGTTGAAAAACTCTTCAGCTTTTTGGCGCTTTTTCACTTTTCGACACTCGTTAGGATTCTGGGGCGAAAAAGCGCCAAACAAAGTTGGAAGTTGAAAAACTCTTCAGTTTTTTGGCGCTTTTTCACTTTTCGAGACTCGTTAGGATTCTAGGACGAAAAAATGCCACACAAAGTTGGAAGTTGAAAAACTCTTCAGTTTTTTCGCGCTTTTTCACTTTTCGAGACTCGTTAGGATTCTAGGGCGAAAAAACGCCAAACAAAGTTGGAAGTTGAAAAACTCTTCAGTTTTTTGGCGCTTTTTCACTTTTCGAGACTCGTTAGGATTCTAGGGCGAAAAAACGCCACACAAAGTTGGAAGTTGAAAAACTCTTCAGCTTTTTGGCGCTTTTTCACTTTTCGACACTCGTTAGGATTCTGGGGCGAAAAAGCGCCAAACAAAGTTGGAAGTTGAAAAAATCTTCAGTTTTTTGGCGCTTTTTCACTTTTCGAGACTCGTTAGGATTCTAGGGCGAAAAAACGCCAAACAAAGTTGGAAGCTGAAAAACTCTTCAGCTTTTTGGCGCTTTTTCGATTTTTGAGACTCGTTAGGATTCTAGGGCGAAAAAACGCCAAACAAAGTTGGAAGTTGAAAAACTCTTCAGGTTTTTCACGCTTTTTCGATTTTTGAGACTCGTTACGATTCTAGGGCGAAAAAACGCCACACAAAGTTGGAAGTTGAAAAACTCTTCAGTTTTTTTGGCGCTTTTTCACTTTTCGAGACTCGTTAGGATTCTAGGGCGAAAAAACGCCAAACAAAGTTGGAAGCTGAAAAACTCTTCAGTTTTTTGGCGCTTTTTCACTTTTCGAGACTCGTTAGGATTCTAGGGCGAAAAAATGCCAAACAAAGTTGGAAGCTGAAAAACTCTTCAGTTTTTTGGCGCTTTTTCACTTTTTGAGCCTCGTTAGGATTCTGGTGCGAAAGAACGCCAAACAAAGTTGGAAGTTGAAAATCTCTTTAGTTTTTTCGCGCTTTTTCGATTTTTGAGACTCGTTACGATTCTGGTGCGAAAAAACGCCAAACAAAGTTGGAAGTTGAAAAACTCTTCAGTTTTTTTGCGCTTTTTCACTTTTCGAGACTCGTTAGGATTCTAGGGCGAAAAAATGCCACACAAAGTTGGAAGTTGAAAAACTCTTCAGTTTTTTCGCGCTTTTTCACTTTTCGAGACTCGTTAGGATTCTAGGGCGAAAAAACGCCAAACAAAGTTGGAAGTTGAAAAACTCTTCAGTTTTTTGGCGCTTTTTCACTTTTCGAGACTCGTTAGGATTCTAGGGCGAAAAAACGCCACACAAAGTTGGAAGTTGAAAAACTCTTCAGCTTTTTGGCGCTTTTTCACTTTTCGACACTCGTTAGGATTCTGGGGCGAAAAAGCGCCAAACAAAGTTGGAAGTTGAAAAAATCTTCAGTTTTTTGGCGCTTTTTCACTTTTCGAGACTCGTTAGGATTCTAGGGCGAAAAAACGCCAAACAAAGTTGGAAGCTGAAAAACTCTTCAGTTTTTTCGCGCTTTTTCGATTTTTGAGACTCGTTAGGATTCTAGGGCGAAAAAACGCCAAACAAAGTTGGAAGTTGAAAAACTCTTCAGTTTTTTCACGCTTTTTCGATTTTTGAGACTCGTTACGATTCTAGGGCGAAAAAACGCCACACAAAGTTGGAAGCTGAAAAACTCTTCAGTTTTTTGGCGCTTTTTCACTTTTCGAGACTCGTTAGGATTCTGGTGCGAAAAAACGCCAAACAAAGTTGGAAGTTGAAAAACTCTTCAGTTTTTTGGCGCTTTTTCACTTTTTGAGACTCGTTAGGATTCTGGTGCGAAAGAACGCCAAACAAAGTTGGAAGTTGAAAATCTCTTTAGTTTTTTCGCGCTTTTTCGATTTTTGAGACTCGTTAGGATTCTAGGGCGAAAAAACGCCAAACAAAGTTGGAAGCTGAAAAGCTCTGCAGTTTTTTGGCGCTTTTTCACTTTTCGAGACTCGTTAGCATTCCAGTGCGAAAAAACGCCAAACAAAGTTGGAAGTTGAAAAACTCTTCAGTTTTTTCGCGCTTTTTCAATTTTCGAGACTCGTTAGGATTCTAGGGCGAAAAAACGCCAAACAAAGTTGGAAGTTGAAAAACTCTTCAGTTTTTTGGCGCTTTTTCCATTTTCGAGACTCGTTAGGATTCTAGGGCGAAAAAACGCCAAACAAAGTTGGAAGTTGAAAAACTCTTCAGCTTTTTGGCGCTTTTTCACTTTTCGAGACTCGTTAGGATTCTAGGGCGAAAAAACGCCAAACAAAGTTGGAAGCTGAAAAACTCTTCAGTTTTTTGGCGCTTTTTCGATTTTTGAGACTCGTTAGGATTCTAGGGCGAAAAAGCGCCAAACAAAGTTGGAAGTTGAAAAACTCTTCAGTTTTTTGGCGCTTTTTCACTTTTCGAGACTCGTTAGGATTCTAGGGCGAAAAAGCGCCAAACAAAGTTGGAAGTTGAAAAACTCTTCAGTTTTTTGGCGCTTTTTCACTTTTCGAGACTCGTTAGGATTCTAGGGCGAAAAAACGCCAAACAAAGTTGGAAGTTGAAAAACTCTTCAGTTTCTTGGCGCTTTTTCGATTTTCGAGACTCGTTAGGATTCTGGGGCGAAAAAACGCCAAACAAAGTTGGAAGTTGAAAAACTCTTCAGTTTTTTCGCGCTTTTCCGATTTTTGAGACTCGTTAGGATTCTAGGGCGAAAAAACGCCACACAAAGTTGGAAGTTGAAAAACTCTTCAGTTTTTTGGCGCTTTTTCACTTTTCGAGACTCGTTAGGATTCTAGGGCGAAAAAACGCCAAACAAAGTTGGAAGTTGAAAATCTCTTCAGTTTTTTTCGCGCTTTTTCGATTTTCGACACTCGTTAGGATTCTAGGGCGAAAAAACGCCAAACAAAGTTGGAAGCTGAAAAACTCTTCAGTTTTTTCGCGCTAATTCACTTTTCGAGACTCGTTAGGATTCTAGGGCGAAAAAACGCCAAACAAAGTTGGAAGTTAGAAAACTCTTCAGTTTTTGGCGCTTTTTCACCTTTCGAGACTCGTTAGGATTCTAGGGCGAAAAAGCGCCAAACAAAGTTGGAAGCTGAAAAACTCTTCAGTTTTTTGGCGCTTTTTCACTTTTCGAGACTCGTTAGGATTCTAGTGCGAAAAAACGCCAAACAAAGTTGGAAGTTGAAAAACTCTTCAGTTTTTTTGCGCTTTTTCACTTTTCGAGACTCGTTAGGATTCTAGGGCGAAAAAACGCCACACAAAGTTGGAAGTTGAAAAACTCTTCAGTTTTTTCGCGCTCTTTCGTCTTTTGAGACTCGTTAGGATTCTGGGGCGAAAAAACGCCAAACAAAGTTGGAAGCTGAAAAACTCTTCAGTTTTTTGGCGCTTTTTCGATTTTCGAGACTCGTTAGGATTCTAGGGCGAAAAAACGCCACACAAAGTTGGAAGTTGAAAAGCTCTTCAGTTTTTTGGCGCTTTTTCACTTTTCGAGACTCGTTAGGATTCTGGGGCGAAAAAGCGCCACACAAAGTTGGAAGTTGAAAAAATCTTCAGTTTTTTGGCGCTTTTTCACTTTTCGAGACTCGTTAGGATTCTAGGGCGAAAAAACGCCAAACAAAGTTGGAAGTTGAAAAACTCTTCAGTTTTTTGGCGCTTTTTCACTTTTCGAGACTCGTTAGGATTCTAGGGCGAAAAAACGCCAAACAAAGTTGGAAGTTGAAAAACTCTTCAGTTTTTTCACGCTTTTTCGATTTTTGAGACTCGTTAGGATTCTAGGGCGAAAAAACGCCACACAAAGTTGGAAGTTGAAAAACTCTTCAGTTTTTTGGCGCTTTTTCACTTTTCGAGACTCGTTAGGATTCTGGTGCGAAAAAACGCCAAACAAAGTTGGAAGTTGAAAAACTCTTCAGTTTTTTGGCGCTTTTTCGATTTTCGAGACTCGTTAGGATTCTAGGGCGAAAAAACGCCAAACAAAGTTGGAAGTTGAAAATCTCTTCAGTTTTTTCGCGCTTTTTCCATTTTCGAGACTCGTTAGGATTCTAGGGCGAAAAAACGCCAAACAAAGTTGGAAGTTGAAAAACTCTTCAGTTTTTTGGCGCTTTTTCCATTTTCGAGACTCGTTAGGATTCTGGGGCGAAAAAGCGCCAAACAAAGTTGGAAGTTGAAAAACTCTTCAGCTTTTTGGCGCTTTTTCACTTTTCGAGACTCGTTAGGATTCTAGGGCGAAAAAACGCCAAACAAAGTTGGAAGTTGAAAAACTCTTCAGTTTTTTGGCGCTTTTTCGATTTTCGAGACTCGTTAGGATTCTAGGGCGAAAAAGCGCCAAACAAAGTTGGAGGTTGAAAAACTCTTCAGCTTTTTGGCGCTTTTTCACTTTTCGAGACTCGTTAGGATTCTAGGGCGAAAAAGCGCCAAACAAAGTTGGAAGCTGAAAAACTCTTCAGTTTTTTGCCGCTTTTTCACTTTTCGAGACTCGTTAGATTCCAGGGCGAAAAAACGCCAAACAAAGTTGGAAGTTGAAAAACTCTTCAGTTTTTTGGCGCTTTTTCACTTTTCGAGACTCGTTAGGATTCTAGGGCGAAAAAACGCCAAACAAAGTTGGAAGTTGAAAAACTCTTCAGTTTTTTGGCGCTTTTTCACTTTTCGAGACTCGTTAGGATTCTAGGGCGAAAAAACGCCAAACAAAGTTGGAAGCTGAAAATCTCTTCAGTTTTTTTGCGCTTTTTCGATTTTTGAGACTCGTTACGATTCTAGGGCGAAAAAACGCCACACAAAGTTGGAAGTTGAAAAACTCTTCAGTTTTTTCGCGCTTTTTCACTTTTCGAGACTCGTTAGGATTCTAGGGCGAAAAAACGCCAAACAAAGTTGGAAGCTGAAAAACTCTTCAGTTTTTTCGCGCTTTTTCACTTTTCGAGACTCGTTAGGATTCTAGGGCGAAAAAACGCCAAACAAAGTTGGAAGTTGAAAAACTCTTCAGTTTTTGGCGCTTTTTCACTTTTCGAGACTCGTTAGGATTCTAGGGCGAAAAAGCGCCAAACAAAGTTGGAAGCTGAAAAGCTCTGCAGTTTTTTGGCGCTTTTTCACTTTTCGAGACTCGTTAGGATTCTAGTGCGAAAAAACGCCAAACAAAGTTGGAAGTTGAAAAACTCTTCAGTTTTTTTGCGCTTTTTCACTTTTCGAGACTCGTTAGGATTCTAGGGCGAAAAAACGCCACACAAAGTTGGAAGTTGAAAAACTCTTCAGTTTTTTCGCGCTCTTTCGTCTTTTGAGACTCGTTAGGATTCTGGGGCGAAAAAACGCCAAACAAAGTTGGAAGTTGAAAAACTCTTCAGTTTTTTCGCGCTTTTTCGATTTTCGAGACTCGTTAGGATTCTAGGGCGAAAAAACGCCACACAAGGTTGGAAGTTGAAAAACTCTTCAGTTTTTTGGCGCTTTTTCCATTTTCGAGACTCGTTAGGATTTTGGGGCGAAAAAACGCCAAACAAAGTTGGAAGTTGAAAATCTCTTCAGTTTTTTTCGCGCTTTTTCGATTTTCGACACTCGTTAGGATTCTAGGGCGAAAAAATGCCAAACAAAGTTGGAAGTTGAAAAACTCTTCAGTTTTTTCGCGCTTTTTCGATTTTTGAGACTCGTTAGGATTTTGGGGCGAAAAAACGCCAAACAAAGTTGGAAGTTGAAAATCTTTTCACTTTTTTGGCGCTTTTTCACTTTTCGAGACTCGTTAGGACTTTCTGCCTCTGCTCCCAGCCTCCTTCCCCTCCCCGATCCATGGTGTTGCTGCAGGTATTTTCCATTCCATTTCTCACCGCCGTTGAGCATGGTCGACACCCGTGACATCCGCGCCGAAGACACTCAGTTGGAGCTCAGCGCCCCTTTCCGGCCTTTTGAACAGCTGCTCAGTGTCATGCCTCTGCCATCAGCTCTCAAAACGGTATGAGACCACACGGGCCAGGGCCGTCACCGAACTGGAATCTGTCGCGGCTGTCTACCAATAGTCAACCTCCAGCTCATCCTTTTCGGGGCCCTGAGCAGGAAAAGCAACAGAGGGAATTCAGTAGGTCTTGAGAAGGGCAACGGGTGCTGGGGCTGAATATCACCATCGGTGGTTTCCTGGTGGAGCTGCCGAGGGGATGAGGGCAGGAGTCATTCGGCAGGGCTGACTCCCACCGAAGGCGGAGAACCGCCACCCCTTATCTCACCCCTGACCCCAAAACCGTTGGTGGCGGGCAAAAGGGACACAAGTCACAAGAGAAAGGTCTCTCGAGGGACCCGCACGGTTCGGGGGTGGTGGCTCAGGACCCGATCCGGGGCTTTCTGGAACGTCGGACGCCCCTGCAGGACCTCGGGGCCCGTGTTGCAGAACGGCTTATCTCGTTGTTTTGTTGTGAACGCACGTGCGACCGGGGCCTGCGGTGACCAAAGCAGCAGGATTTCGCACGCGCGCATCCGTCGTGTCGCTTGTCCTGTGCACCACTACAACTGCGAGGAAATCGGCCATCGGGTCTGGATTCCAAAGCTCAAGTCGTGCGGGGCATCGAGGGTGTCCGCCCGGTGCAGCGCAGCCCCCGATAGATGAGCCGCCCTGCTGATCATGGTCATTCCATTCCTCCTTCCTTTCGTGGGAGGAATTCCCGTTGTTGTGGTGGTTCTGCCGGAATCGCAGGAGATCCTCCCGCAGTTGCGGGCGGTACTCCCTGTCCTCTTTTCCGGGACGCGCACGCAGAACTGCCCATCCCTCTCTGCCCTCGTGGGCAGTGCCTGTGGTCCTGCGCAGCGGTATCTCGATCACTATTTGGGATAGTGGCAGATGGGCCGGGCGGCTTGGGGGGTCCATGTTGCCAAGCAGTGGTCAGGGGGCCGATACAGCCCGTGATTTGATCGCTGTGTTAGATCCGCCACTCGGGCCATAGCGCTCTGCAGACGCACCCCATTTCCCACGCTAGGTGCCAAGCAAGCTGTACGACGCAGTGTCCGCCGAGGATAGCCCGGTCTTGGATTTCTACCCGACGGAGTTCCCCGTGGATCTGCACAACTGCCCTCCCCCGTGGATGTCGGTGCCCATGCTGCCCTGGATCGATGAGGACAGGCTGCTGCCGTATGTTCGGCCGATCGAGGACGCGCTCACTAAGAAGGTGTGCCTGCGCGTTTGAACTCTTGCAACCCATCAGCCCCCATTGCAGCAGCAACATCCGTAACCAGTTCGTGCGAAGCACAGGCCTTGGGTGCCACCCCACGGATGCCCCCTTGCACGCTACTCCTTTACATTCAGCGGTCCCGTACCTTATCTTATTTGGTTGCTTTGTTTTGGGTTGAAAGTCCATTGCGTTGGCGGGCTGTTTATTGGACACCAATGAAGGCATGGGCGAACATGGGGTGGGTTGCTGGCTGGAAGCGCCTTTGCCACCACGCAGCCAGCACTTCCACTGGGCAGTCAGCAGGCGCCACTGAGCCGGTAGCAAGGATTGCCACGCATGGCCACCAGTCCACCGGGGCAGGATGGCCATTGACCTGGGCGGTCCTGTTGGTGTCGACTCTTCGGACCGCCAAGTGCCCCCTCTCTCCGATGCGCATCTTCTTTCTGAAGGCTGACATCAGACGCAACGGAACTCGGCCTGCGTTTCTGTGTTGCCAC
This sequence comes from Eutreptiella sp. 'Long Island Sound 2002', assembly GCA_964036045.1. Taxonomy (NCBI): domain Eukaryota; phylum Euglenozoa; class Euglenophyceae; order Eutreptiales; family Eutreptiaceae; genus Eutreptiella; species Eutreptiella sp. 'Long Island Sound 2002'. The sequence continues at coordinate 20,018,602 of OZ038401.1, read as the reverse complement.
AAGGACGGAGCACTGGGCAAACGTCTGTTGAAGGCCCAAGAATCGCAGAAAGACCAAGCGGTGTGTATGAGGGTTGTTGTGAAGTGGCGGTGACGGGAGGTTGTGAGAGCCCCGATGTAAAGGATGACAGCTGAAGGCGTCCTCTAAGAAACACCCCACCCCCCGCCGTGGAGTTTGCTCTTTTCCCCAAAGTCCGTTCCCATGATTCCACATGCTGTCGCATTTCCCATGTCTTATTTCCATCCGTACATGGACTGCTGTGTGACATGACTGCACACTACGCACCCTGCGCACTGCACACTACGTACACTGCACACTGCCGGAGGGGGCCAAGTGCCCTCCCCGACAGCCCCCCCCCTCCTCACACTGTACAATACGTATCCTCCCGTATAGCTGATCCCGTCCACCTTGGAAAGGAGCTGTGGCCCTGTTCGCCTGTTGTCGCGTTTATTGTGTGTATGTGTGTGTGTGTGTGTGTGTGTGAGTGTGTGTGTGTGTGTGTCCATGTCCTCTGCCAATCAAGAAGCGTGCTGTGCTTGATCCATCGTCCGGGTTCCTTTGGTGCAGCGGCACGGGGGTGGGGGATGAACTTGAACCTGGTTCGTCGGTACTTCCAGGAGCAACGTACTCTGTGCGCTCTGCAGACAACTGCCCGCATGAGCTGCTGGCCCTGCTCGTCTTCACCACAGAAAGGCGCCTAGCGCAGGCGGGACATGCTGCTGCTTTTGTTCTGGTCTGCACCTGACAAGATCTAATACATTCAGGCCGTCTTGCTCCGTGCCCTGTTTGTCGCGTCCCTCGCAACGTGTGTGTGTGTGTGCGTGTGTGTGCCATCACTGGACGCGGTGTGAAGTGATGTGGTGACACGCGTACGTTGCATAGTGCATACAGCTCCCAGTTTGTGTTTTGCCGCTGGGATCACATTTTGTGTTTGGCTGACAGGTGGGGTGCTGCAGCGCCGCAACTGCCTGGCCACGCCTGCAGGTGTTCAGCGTCACACACGACGCATTCCAACCACTGACCCCTATCCTTCTGGACATCTCCCAAGCACTGCTGCCTGCACAAAGGCGCCTAGCCACCCATGGTCATGGCTTCTCTTTGACTGTCGGACGACCTGACGAGAATTTAGCACTCAACGCCTTTGTAGGTGCCTGTTTGTCGCGTCATACGTGTGTGTGTGTGTGTGTGTGTGTGTGTGTGTGTGTGTGTGTGTGTGTGTGTGTGTGTGTGTGTGTGTGTGTGTGTGTGTGTGTGTGTGAAGGACGTAAGGATGCACATAGACGTTTGCATGGCCAGCTTGTGTGCCATCACAAGGGAATGTTTTTGCCGGACCCCCCCCCCTCCTTACCCCGCATGTGCGCCCTGCCATGGTCATTGATGCCTGGGCACACAGGTCTGCGTCCATAAGTTCCTCACAAAGCACACCGAGAACATCCATATTTCGGGCAAGTTCATCTTGAACCCGCATGCCAAGAAAAAGTCCAAGATGCGGTCCCCTTGCGAATTCATGCCAGACCTCGTCGACCCTCAGGTGTGCGCCTCTTGCTGCTGCCCTCAGCCCTTAGGATCTTCTGGCCCTTACACAGGGCAATTTTCCTGACGGTTGGGACCCACTCCAACAACAACAACAACTGAAATCTGTGGCGCCTGCAGCGCCTGATGCTGAGCAATACAGCCCGTGGGTCTCTCTCTCTCTCTCTCTCTCTCTCTGTGTGTGTGTGTGTGTGTGTGTGTGTGTGTGTGTCCCTCTCCCCCCCCCCCCCCCCTCTCTCCCCCATCCTCTTTCCCCCCATCACCCCCGCCCCCGCTCCCCTTCACCTACCAGCCGCTCCACTCCTCTTTCTCGCCCCACACCGTCTCACTCCCTGACCACACCACCCGTTCTCAAACCAGGTGTTCGTCTGCGAGTATCTAGTCAGTGAGGGCGGCTTCATGGACAAGTTTACACACAATTCTGTCCTGCCAGATGGAGTCGTTCCTCCTGCTCCCCCAAATGTCGACGAGATGGAGGCCCCACTCTGGGTCAAACCTGACCCCAGAAAGCGGTCTCGCGATGACGACGACTGGGATTCTGGCAAGGGCAAAGGCAAGGGCAAAGGCAAAGGCAAAGGGAAGGGGATGGGGAAAGGCCGGTCCCCTTGGCAACCCGATGGCAAGGTGCCCACAGTCCCATCAGGCCCTGCATCCCCTGCATTACCGGAAGCTGCCGAAGCCTCCGACGAGCCTCCTAAGAAGAAGAGGAAGAAGCATGGCATTGCGCTGGACTCTGCTGCCCTGACAAGTTTGCCTGAAGCTGCTGAAGCCTCCAACGAGCCTCGTAAGAAGAAGAGGAAGAAGCATGATGTTGCACTGGACTCTGCTGCGCCGACAAGTCTGCCGGAAGCTGCTGAAGCCTCCAACGAGCCTCCCAAGAAGAAGAGGAAGAAGCATGGCGTTGCACTGGACTCTGCTGCCCCGACAAGTCTGCCCGATACCGAGAAGAAACACAGCGCACCTGGCAGCTCAGATCAGGTTGCAGCTGGTGTTCTAGGGCTCAACTGCTTATACATTGAAACGTGTTCCCCCTCAGGGTGCGCGGAGCACACACAGGGTCAGTTGTGAAACTGTGTATGAGGACGCGAAATGAAATTCACAATGTTCCAACAAATAGAACTTGAAAACCCGAGTACGCTAGAGTTGTAAAAGTGAGTATACTCAGTTTTACCAGTGTGTTTCCCCCTGCTTCACCCTCCCTTCCTCTTCCTCAGCTGAGTTTACAGCAGCAATTTCCCGAGTTTTTGGTACCCATTGTGTCACACCACCCCGAGGCTGGTGAAAATTTTACTTCGCCCCCTCACCTCACCTCCCCATCGGAAATGCTGGAATGTGGTGGCCCCTCCAGGGGGAGTTGGGAAAGGGGCTCCAAGGCCCCCCGCCTGGAGCCTGTGTGTGCACACAGGTCGGAAACAAATAAAATCCCAAGCGAATACAATCTTGCTTCACAACCATAAAGTATCCAATGATCAGTCAGGAATCAGTCGGAAACCACCTTCAGGAGCGACAGTAAACTGGAGGACGTAAGTTAGCTTAAGTTTATCAGGCCCACGTTTCCAGTAGCAACAGGTTCTATAGTGTAGTGGTTAGCACCCAGGATTCTGATTCCTGTAACCCCGGTTCGAATCCGGGTAGGACCTCTTTTTGTGATGTCCCCCCGCCGCCGCAGACGAGGCCTGCGAGTGCAGCACAGCTAGGACGGTCGAGCTGATGAGAACGGAACCTCAGCTGAAGCAAGTGCTGGCTGTGCTGCACGGCGGCTGTCGACGGCTTCTCCCGGTGCAATGCCTGGCGCCGATGGCCCTGGCCTGGTCCATGCATTGCAACGCCGCGCATACTTTCTGCTCCTTAACATTTTATCTTTCTGTTGCTGCCTGGCCCACGCTCTACAACGCCGCGAACACTGTCTGATACTTGACATTTTGTCTTTCTGTCGCTGTGTATACTTTCTGATACTTAAAATTTTGTCTGTCTATCGATCAGAAGCAGGCTGAATCCAACAGGTCAATTTTCTCAACAATGTGGTGCGCGCGTCATTCCCGTTGCCCGAGCCCTTCGCCTTCGAGCAGTGACCTGCTTGGTCACCGAACACCGCTGGTCAAACGGTGCTCTTACCCGGGGCCGTGCCCAGCCGCCATCCGGGTTGACATGGTGTGAGCATGCAGCACCGGTCGGCGACGAGTTTGGATACTTTCCGGGCGCCCAGGCATTCCGTGCGCGTGCGCCCATGAGGGTCTGTGTGGGTGGGACTACCAGTGGACAATCTAGATGAATCAATGTGGTGGGGGGGGCGTCCGGACAAAACACCACCCAAAACAAATCTGGACCCGAAGTTTGGCCCATCACATTCGCAAAAGTGACCCCCCACTGGCCTCACCCAGACCACCCGCCTCGCGTATCAAACGCCTTACAACACAAACCACCCGTGCCCGTCGTGCGCAATCATCGGTCATTCTTGTCATATGGGTCCTCAGGAGCCGGCAGCATTCGCTGTGGGGGCGGCCCCACCCGAGAAGACGAAGAAGAAGAAGAAGAAGAAGTCCGGGCAACCTCCTGCGCCAGGCGCACCCACGGCAAAGGAGTCCCCGCAGGACTCCTCGGCAGCGTTCACCATCGGGGCTGCCCCGCCGGAGGCCGCCGGCACGAAAAAGAAGAAGTCGAAGAAGGTCAGATCATAGGGGACACGATGGCAGACCTCTCCACCGGCGGGCAGTGCGAGGGTGCAGCGGCCTCGCCCAGTGCCGAAGGCTGTGCCGTCGGGAAGTGGACGTGGACCGCCACCGCCGATCGTACCACCGCCTCCCCAGCCCCGAACACTGGCGCATTTTGGATGTACGATGCCGCACGACCGTGACCCCCTTTCACGCACCGCGGCGCAGGGCCGGAGCAAGTACTACTGGGCTTCGTGTGTGTCAGGGGAGGCGATGCACTGACGGGGGCGGAGGGGGGCGACGGGCCCTGCGTTGGAAGGGCGACGGGCCCTGCGTTGGAAGGGCGGGTGGTGAGAAAATGGCCGTCAGAAATGGTCCCTCCAACCCTCGCCTCACAAGGCCCCGTCTGAGGAGAGCGGCCGTCGACGTTGCCCCCCCCCCCAAAAACAGAAAACAAAGAAAACAAACCCCAACCGCAAGTGATCTGCGGCTCATTGCGCGGGAGACATATCCGGAGCACGCCCCCATCCCTTCCCCAGTGGCACAGTGTCTGCGCTCTGCTCTGAAGATGATTGCCGCTACCACGACAAGGCCCATGCAGCCGCTTCATGATCGGCAGGGCAGCACTATTCATTTCATTTGCCCTTCCCCCCCTTTCCCTCAGCAGTGACCCAAGTGACCGGGCCCGGCCTGTGGACGGGGTTTCGGTCAGCCCCCCAGCCCCCCAATGTGAGGCCACAGCAGTGGAACGCCCGGGGGGGCGTGTCGTGCAAACGTGTTCCCCCCCTCAAACACATACGCCTCCGAAGGACCAGGGCGACGTTGGCATCGTTTCGAGGCACCCCCCCCCCCCCCCCCGGGCTCCGCGTACCCCCCACCCCCTCTGCCGTCGACGGGGGTGTTCAGGAGCCAAAGGCCGGTGGATGCGTCTGGCGCCATGAGGACGTTGTTGGCGCCAACGCGGAAACGACACCAGCAGAGCCACAGGCCGCAGCGGCCGACAGAACACAATGAACCGACGCAGCACGTGAAGGGGAACGGATGACTGTCCAGGGCCCCATAAACAACCAGCAACCCGACGGACTGTCGCACACGGGGGGGGGGGGAGGGGGGGCGGGCAGCCACACATACCCCCCGCGCGGACGAACTTGCCTCTCCATGGGAGAGGGGTCCGTGGGTGTTAGGGCCGGGACCTCCGCCGCAAGGACGCGGCGCTGGAGGTCATCACGGCGCCAGTGTTTTGAAGTGCCGAACGGGGGCTGTCCCCGAGGAATCGGATGCCGCTGTGTTCGGGTGCCACTGAGAACACCCGAAGTGATCGCGATGGGCCGACGGCGATTTGCGCTCGAATGACGGCGTTTCGTGGCGCACCGACGGGGGCTGATGGTCAACCGATGCCAACCGGCAACCGACGCCGGTTTGGCCGGTAGCCGACAGGCAGTTCACTGGTGCTCTGCTGCGGTCCGGGCCCGCAGTTTGCCAGCCTCTCGGGGGGGGGGGGGCTCCTCAGGGACAGCCTCGGTGGAGCAGCAGCAAAGCCTCTGCCACTGACCATGTCCGGCGGGTCGTGGTACACGACACACGTCTTTTCGCTCTGCTTTGCACACTCACATTTGCCACACCTCCCGCCAACGCCATTTGGGTCGTGAACTCTGGAGTGGCCTGCGTCGCTTGACCCTCTGACGAAAAAAGGGAGGGAAACGTTGGAACTTCCTTCGATCCAAAGAACGCAACCCGAACCATCGCTCACCTGAATCGATTGCCAGCGGTCGGCTGGCCGCCAGCTGCGGTCTGCGGAACGCCGCGCCTGCCGGTCGAGGATGGGGCGGAATTCGCCGCTTGTGGGGGGAGCGTGTGGGCCCATGGGGCTTGCGCTGGGGTGGAATGCAGTGTGTTGGGTGGGGGCCTCGGGGACCGCCCTGGGGTAGGGCGGGGGTTTGAGGCTCGGGGCAGATGCAGCGGGCCGATGCAGGTGCAGGCTCTCTCTGCCTGCCTCCCGGTTTCCTGCTCTGTGCAAGACACTGCAGCGCGCGCGCGGGGGGGGCACAACACGCGGTCCTCAAGTCTACAGATCGCCGTGTGGATTGTTCTACGGGCGGGGGGTGGGGCGTGGAACGCGCCATGATGGCCGGAGGGCTGTGGTCCCGAGGTGCGCATGGCACCCGCAGAAGGTGCGCGCAATGCCCACGTGCACCACAAGGAGAGGTGGAGTAATTGGGCCCCACGCACACGGCAGCGTGGCGAGGCAGGTGGTGGACGACCAGGACAACACGTGGAGGGGGTGGAGCATTGGGCCTCACGCCCGTGGAAACGTGAGCGAGACATGTGGTGGACGGCCTGAACGCGGGGGGGAGTGGGCAGCAAAGACCGCAAACCGACCCCTGCAACAACGAGCACAACCCCCAGTGCGCCAACTACTGGGCCCCGCTAACGACACCACAAGGAACACCGGCCGCAGCGGCCGTCAGAACGCAGTGACCCGCCACAGAACGCGGAGGGAGGAACGGATGACTGTCCAGGGCCCCGTAAAGAAACCGCAACCCGGCGGAATGTCACAACGGGGGCGGCCACCGCCTACGGAACAGCAGAAGCCCGAAAGCACATGGGCGAGGCGGAGGGCAGGCGGAGGCCACAGGGGGTGCAGCAGCTGCTGCAGGAAGGTGAACGAAGCAACGGTGGTGGGGCAGAGCAAGACGACGGAGATCGGTCCGTACTTTGCTGTTTACCACTGTTTCACGAGGCAATGCGGTGAACAAGAGCTTCACGGGAACGCGTTGCGCCGCAGCCTCCACCATCCGCAAGGGGCCGGAGAAGGATTATTCTGGTTTCTGAGACAGCACCGGCTTTGCCCCACGTCCGTTGGCAGTCTGCACCGAAGGATATTGGGATTTGCACTGTTGCATTGTGACATGCGTCTTGCACACTGACCTGTACTCTCTCCCTCTATCCCACCACATGCCCTCCCAATTCTACGCGGACGGAACGCGTAGTCTCGGGCACTGTGGCGCCTTATCGCGAAGCTGGACTCGGCCATATGCAGCGCGGCGGAGTTGAGGGCGGGGAACGAGGTACGTTGTGGGGGACGGCGACGAAATAAGGGAGCCACCTGTTGTCGATTGCAAGTGCACGACATGTGTTGGCCAGGGAAGGGGGATGATGGGCAGCACCCCAGACACGTGCCGATGCAGTAGATACGCAGCTGCCGGTTGTTGTGCATGCAGCGCGTGTCCTTGGCGTGTCCCGAGAGTCCACTGATGCACCTGCTGGACTGCTATCCAGCCTCCTGCCCGTTTAATTGCCAGGGACGTTGGGTCGCAGGGCCTGGGAGGGGGCAGCTCCGCATTGAGTGCAGTAGCCCACTGGTCCCACGCTGTGTCCAGCACCGCACCAGGACCGTCCCTTGGTCCAAATAGGCGTAGCAGGACCGGCTGCATGCGTGTTCTACACATCCCTTTGCCGGTAGGGACCAGGGTCGAGATGGGACCAAGACTGGAGGTTGACTGGTGGTGCGACTGGGGCTTGGCCAGATGAGGGCTGGAGGGAGGATTGGGGGTATTGAGGTCGGGTGGGAGGTAGTGGTGGTGGAGTGGAGGTGCAAGGGGAGTTGCGCTGCAGCTGTCTGACATTTTCTGTGCACTGGATACCCCTGGCGCGTGGCGAAGTCTTCCTTTGCGCAAGGCACAGTTCTGCGGCTGCAGTTCCCAGTCCAAACCACGTACTTTGGCATTTGTGCCCCCCCCCCAAAACGGCCACGCAGCGAGTAGGAGGTTGCGTGAGCAGCTGATAACTACATTTTGTGCCCCAGCACTGGCACAGGTGGCGACAAGAAATTGAGCGAGATGAATGTGTGTTCCTCCCAGAATGGGGACTGGAATGAAATGTTGCCGGCGACTCAGAGCCAGGCACAAATGGCTGTTTGTTGTGAGCCAATAGAGCCAGACGTGCAGGAGCTTGCTTACACAGGTACGCACACACTCGCACACACACGCATGCCACCACACACTGGAGTGCAGCACGCAGGGGCAATGAGGACCCAGGTGCTCAGAGCATGCTGTAAGGGAGTTCTTGCCCTGCGCGTGCCCCAAAGGCACCACACGCGGGGCTATGATCCGCATAACCTGCCCCCGCAGAATCCCAAATGGCTCAAAAAAAAGAAGCCTTGTGCAAAAAACGTGCACCTGCAAAACACAGTCGTGCACCGACGATACCCATAGTGTCAGAAAATCAGTGATATAACTCTTTGTGCACCTACTGTACGCCGTTGTAAGATTGGTGTGGGGAATTCAGGGTACCAGATTTTCTACCAATGAGAACAACAACATGCACACGCCCTTTGTATGCGCCAGTGTGTCCACCAACTTCAAAATCAGAGAAATCCCCGCGTGTACGCGAAGGATTGCAAACAATCAACACATGGAGTCGACATTCTGTGGGCCAGATCCAAACAATGTGCTTGAAAGATGCCCCGCGTGCCCTAACTTTGAGACCAAGCGGCAGTAGTCGGCATGATTTGGCCAGCCACCTGGGGGCATGCCCTTTGAAGCACGGCATGGAATGTCGACGGGTCTGGGGGGTTAAGCAACGCCACTGTAAAATTGGAAACATTGAAATGGTTGCATCCCCAGTTCAATAAAATCCCCGGTACACCAAGCATCATCCTGTGGCTGTGACAATTTTGCTGGGGTTGCTGGGGAGGGCTTTCCAACCTGCCGGAGCTCCAGATCAGTAATTACCAAGACTGGCTGCATCGGAGAGACGCACCCAGTTGCATCGAAATGCAGCTTTCTGTACAACCACGGGGGATCTAGGAAACCTGCATGTTTGTTTCTTGAAGCATCTGCTGGGCAGGATAAAGAGGGTTGTCCAGTAGCCAATGCGTTGGCTACTGGACTGTAGCACTCCGAATCTGCGCAAGTCGCAACTTTGTGGTGATCCGCATGCACTCGTGAGGCCTGCACTCATTCTCAACTGCCTTTTTTTCTGTACAAAATGTCCTTTTCTGGCATATTTCAACAAAATCATGTCAGATTGTGTGGTTAGCTTAACGGCCTGCGACATGAGTAATAGCCTGTCATGTGAGGCCCTGGGGAAACAAGTCTGTAAAAAGGGCCGGCTGTGTAAGGCACAGGAACTACTGCCGCCTGTGCAGAATGCTGCTGAGGCAAAAAAGCTGTGGTCCATTGGTACCCCCCCCCCCTTGTATAAGCTACGCCCTTGTCCAAGCTACAGTAGGCGTAGGGACCGTAATAATTTTGTACGTAATTTAATTACGTACAAAATGTAGTGCGGCCATAGACATGGGTTTGCCGCAACATTTGCCAATTTCAGCACATGTGGCCCCCTGATGGTGCACCAGGAATTTTTTTTCTAGTCTGATGCATCCCATAGGTCCTGAATTGTCAATTTCAGCACATGTGGCCTGCGCACGTGTGTGTCGGCAGTTGTATGTGTTGCGCGCAAGCCACGCCCTTGTCCAAGCTACAGTAGGCGTAGGGACCGTAATACTTGTGTACATTGGCGTAGCTTATACAAGGGGGGGGGGGGTAGCCATGGTTTTGTGTGGCATTCCGTCCCAACCCATCAACCCATACTGAAAATGGCTCTGTGATCCCTCAAGAGAGATTCTTAACCCTGTCCCCGCCCCCCCTCCTCCCGCCCAAAGCCGCCCCGTAAAAGGCACAAGCGAAGGTGCCCCTTAGGGATGGCAGCGATGTCAGTGACACGTCACACCAAGGTGCTTTATCGACTGAACGGCGTGATTTAGTGAACCCAAGTGGTAGCAGGCACAGAGCACTGGTCGCCAACGTTACTTTGCTGCAATCCCCCGCCACACACTCTCTCTTGTACACCAAGCAATGAGTATTTACTCCAAACATGGTACCTCACTGGGGGATTTTGCAATGCCCATCCCTACGTGAGGGTAAGGCGCTGAAGGGTGAATTTTCCCCGCGCTGTTACATACTTCCTGGGCACCTTGTGTACCACTTGTACAGACAAAGGCCTAAAGGGGCTGGTACACCAATCGAACATCAAGGAATGGCACCCAGGGGTACAACTGATGGAGGTTTTGTTGATTCTGCTACTTGTGAGGATTGGGTGGCTTTTTTACCCAATGTCCCCAACGTGTGAGTGTGTGTACCCGTGTCTGCACGTGTGCACATGTGCGTATGCATGTGCATGGCCTTTGGCATTCACATTTCAGTTGCAGAAAGGTTTCTCGGGCTGCACTCAAACGGGGACATGCGCGCGCGCAGTGCGTGGACGGTTCGCACGCGGTGCAGAGCAGGACAATCGGTCTATTCCCCCAAGCAGCTGAGGTTTTGTTCCCGTTGAACGCGCTTTGGCTGATGTGTGTTTCTGTCTTCGTGGTTGCCGGCGGTGTGTGAACGTACGGGTGTGCGCGCGGTGGATTGTCGCATTCTCCGTTTCAGTGCATGTTGTGGATACCCAAAGCGATCAAATGTAAGAGACACTCCGATGGCAGCCGCCTCCGGTAGTGTTGCCGATGTCCATTGGGATCCCCCGTCTCAAGGCAGCCCGGCACCACCCACCCCAACGATGTCCCAGCCGCCTGCGGTGGAGAGCGTTGAGGGCAACCCTGTCATGACCGCAGCAAGCGCGCCCCAGCCGCCGCCGGAGGAGATCGTTGTTGACCTCTGCCAAGGGGTCCCCGCCCCCCCCCCGGACATCCGGTCGTGTGTGGCTGACATCCGGACCGTGTGGGACAGACAGGACGGCGGACTCAGCGGCAGCGACTGGGGCCCCGTGGCCCACGAGTTGCTGCAGCTGGCGGTCGTCATGATGCAGGAGAAGCCCAAGATGACGGAGACGCAGTTCAACGAGTCCCGCGTGGCGGTCGACCGTCTCCAGGACCTGCTCTTCGAGGCCCACAACGACTACTACAACAGCTACCCGACGGAGACCCGCAGCTCCGACGGGATGCTGCAGGCGGACGACGGCCGCTACCCGCTCTTCGACGGCTGCTGGCGGGCCACGCTGGGGGACGCCCTGCGCGGCATCGACCTGGAGAGGGAGGCGGACGTGCTGGGCATCAAGTACTGGATGTGCGGGCTGTGCGGGCGGCCCACCAACGACGAGTACGCGCTGCACATGGAGGCCAAGCATCCCCACGCGCCGATCGGCCGCTGCACCCCGTTGAAGATGGATGAGGTGTCGTCACCGGGAGACTGAGCCAGCGGGCACTTCATGCCTGCCTTTTTTTTTTTTGGCAGTGTGCCCCCCCCCCCCCCCCCCGCCCCTTCAGGGAAGTGTTAGAATGGCCGTAGGAGGAAGGGGGGTTGCCCCCCTGGACCTCCCCCCCCCCCCTCCAGACCAAAGTGACCATCGTGGGAAAAAACGAAATTTACCATTGGGAACATCTGGTCGGGCCATTGTTGGTACACACACTTTTGGGTCCCAGACCCCCCCCCCCCTCTCCTCTCTTCAAAAAAATCCCCCCCCCCCCCCTCCCTCTCCCAGCATGGGAGTGGCCCTGTGGCCATGCGGCTACTTGCCGAGCTGCAGTTGGTACACTTGGACAGGGACCTCGACTCCCCTCTGCATTCTGTCACCATGTCACCAACACACTCCAATGACGGTTCCTCAACTGTGTCGCATACCCCTCCGGAGGGAGGCCAGAACACGTCGGGGGACCTGAATGAACAGGAGGCGATGGGCAGTACGCGGGGAAAAGGCGGGGAGCAGGCGGGGCCGGAGCCTACTCCAGACATCGCAACCTGACCACAGTCCCCTCCGGGCCTCACTTGCACATTTCCCCAAACCACAAGCACCCCAAAGCCTCTTGGAAATAACAGCAAGGATCCAGAAGTACGGTGCCGGTACTTGTGTGTAGTCTCCCCTGGGGAGGGGGGGGGGGGGTTTGGCACAAGGCCTCGGTATCTGATTGTTTGCCTTTGGCGGCGCCTATTGGCCTCTCGCCACTGCTCATTCTGACCCTCTGTGGGCCCGAACGTGTTTTGGTTGTGTCAACGGAGCCCCCGGATGACTTGTCCTGTTTGACTACTCCAGGGTCGGCTGTCCCGGAGACGGGCCGTTGCCCGTGCTGTTGATCAGGTGCATCCAGGTGCACACTCCGAGTCCATGCGGGGGTTTGCCGACTCCAGCACTGACTTGTGCGCACTGGGGTGTGCATCTGCAGGATAATTTTCCTGACAGGGGCTAACAACCACAAGGATTCTTTCCCGTTTTTCCTTTCCTTGTTCTCCTTCTGCGCTCTGCACCGTTTTCGGCGAGCGCGGTCTGCCCTGTCCTGTTACCCTCCTTGGTTCGTCCCTTTCCCCCTGCCCTGTTTCTTCCCCGCCCTCTCCATTCTTTCTGCCCTGGGGGGGGCATTGGGTGGCGGGGGTGCGTGTTGCTGTAGGGATGGGGGGGGGGGGGGCACCGTCATTTGGTGGCAGTCACCCCTGGCGCATTGCCTCACTTTTTTCCCGATATTTTGCATCAATCAAACGAACCTTCCGGCCCCGTTGCATCATCCCCTTTTAGACTGCGTACCAATTCATCATCAGTCTGGCCGTCATTGTCAACATCTAAACATCCACAAGTGAACGATACTCTGGTTGAACTGATTCAGTCCAGTACGTAGTCAGGCCCATGTTGGTGATTGAAAACCTGACGTCCTCCCTCCCCCTCTCCCCAGATGAAACGGCTGCTGGAGGGTCTGCCTTGCTCCCCTCTACATCCCGTTTGCTGTTCCACTCCGGTGCAGGTGCTGGCACTGGCCAAGGACCAGCCCTATGGCGCATGCACCGTGTACAGCATGGAGACCCCCATCTATTGGATGTCCAACCGGAGCATGCGGGAGTGGAAGGACAACCCAGCCCCCTTCGAGTCCTGGAAGATGTTCGCGTACCTGCTCGACTTCGAGCTGCGGTCCCTGGACACGTTCGTGGGCAACACCTACCGTGCGGTCAACTTCCGCGTGTCCCCTGCGATATACAAACAGGTGCTCCGCCTCGCAAGTGGGTTGCGGTGCCAGGGACGCCTGCGCTGTCACGCATACAAAAACAAGCGCCCGATGAGAGACGTGGGGCTGCAAAGCTGTTGTGATCGGTTTATGTTGCGCTCTTGTTGTTGGCAATCCTACCGCACCTCACCGCACCGCACCGCACCGCACCGCACCGCACCGCACCGCACTGCACCGCACCGCACCGCACCGCACCGCACCGCACCGCACCGCACCGCACACAGGGTGGGTCATATTTCCGTGGTGGTCAGGCAAAATCAGTCCGTGTTTTTCCGCAGTACCCAACAATCTTTCCATTCAGCACAAGAAACCACAGCAGACCTGCTGCAAGCAATGCAAAGCTGAAGAGAATTGTGGTCCAGCCACAAATCACCATTACTGTCTTCACGGGCTTTACTGAAGTAAAAACGGGGGTCGGCATGTCCCAAAAGACCGCCCTGAACCTGACCATGCAAACGGTATGAAAAGGAAGTGAGCCCCCTCTACGCAGTCGCTCCGCGCACGTCGCCCTCCGCACAGCTCTGGGCCTAGGTGAAGTTCTGCACGTGTGGTATGGTGCGGTGCGGGTGCGAGTGCGGGTGTGATGTGGTGTTGTGTGGTGTGGTGTGGTGTGGTGTGGGTGTGAGTGTAGGTGTGGGTGCGGGTGTGAGTGTAGGTGTGGGTGCGGGTGTGAGTGTAGGTGTGGGTGCGGGTGTGAGTGTAGGTGTGGGTGCGGGTGTGAGTGTAGGTGTGGGTGCGGGTGTGAGTGTAGGTGTGGGTGCGGGTGTGAGTGTAGGTGTGGGTGCGGGTGTGAGTGTAGGTGTGGGTGCGGGTGTGAGTGTAGGTGTGGGTGCGGGTGTGGTGTGCTGTGGTGTGTTGCTGCCCCACATGTGAAGCTGCCGGCATCTTGCGACCCATGTTTCCTTCTCAGGGCTGTGTTGTCACGTGGAATCAGCCGTCCAGTGCCTCCAGTGACCCCCGGGTGGCAAAATCCTTCTTGAGAGGCCGCGGCACGCCCCACGCCACAGGCACCGTATTCATTATTAAATCCCTCACCGGTCGACCAATTGCAAAGTACTCGCTGCATCCGGAGGAGGCGGAGGTATTGTCCTCATCACAGTCAGTCGTCAGTTGTGCCAGTGGCCGTAGAGTCTCAAGCAGAGTGGCCATTAGCGTCCGCCAGCCCAAGACCAGGTCACAGATTTGGGCACGGGATGCCGGTGTCTCCTACTGAGTTCTAGCTGACAGGAGCAGATCTTACTGAGTGGCAAGGGGCACGCGGCTCGTTCCCAAAGAAACGGAATCGTCCTGCCACACACTTGTGGTCTGGTTTCAAGATTCTGGGAGGGTCTGGACCGGGTGGCTTGGAGGGGTGGGGGATCGCTGTCGGTGCCCAGGAGCAGGTCTTAGTGGGTGGCAAGGGGCTGGCCTAACAGAACACACAACTTTTGGGTTTGCTGATCCGTGGCATCGGACCCACCCACCCCACCCCCCTAGACCCCCCCAGCCCCCCACCACCACCCCCCAGCCCCTTAAAGGAGCCCTGTGCGCCCCGTCATTTCACAGGTCCTGTTCCTGGCAGGCACCCAGTTTCAGGTGCTGAGCTGCGCCGACACGGGGCTCAAGTCGCTGCTGGAGGTCGCCATGCACTGCAGTCTGCAGGACGTGGATGTGTACGAGCTCCGGGAGCTGGCGGTGGAGTACTGGTGCGACGTAGAGCGCGCGCTCCCGTGCACGTACACCACCCGGAATTTGGAGCTGCTGGAGCTCATTGCACAGCAGGTCTGCCCTCGGCCCCAGGGATGCATTGGGAGGGGGGAAGGTAACCCCCCTCCCCCTCCAGCCTATGCCCAGCCAGTGTCCCTCTAACGCCAAGTGCCACCTTGAACGGCATTTGTAACCGACACCACCGCCTCTGAGGCCCCTCCCCTTCTAATGCATCCCTATCGGCCCCTCTCATGGCCCATTCCCTGCCCCCAAGAGGCACCGGGAGGGAGGGGTCCGTCCACTCCAATGGCCCGGTCTGCGAACCGGCCGCTGACCCCCTTTCTCCAACACTCCCCTTCACGAGGGAATGTGTGTGTGCGGGCTTATGGGCGACAAAAGCAGGAGAAGAGGATGTGGTGGAGGAAAAGAGTCGCACCGCTGCAAGGGCAAGCAGAGCCAAAGTGTGGGGGGGGGGTGTCAGAACTGGGACATCGTGCCGGGGGACCCTGTCTTTTTAGAATGCCTCTGGGGGGGGGCTGTTTGAAGGACTTTTTTTAGAAGACAGAACCGCTTTTCTGCACGAATCCGGTGGGGCGTTACAGCGGCGTGTGATGCAGCATGTCCCATCGTGCGTGGATGGGGCCACTACGTGGGCCCCCACGGGTGCTCGACTACCCGTATTGTCACCAAATGACTACCCAAACCAATCCCAGAGGGCCGGGGAGGGGTCTCTTATCCCGCATCTTATGTCCATTGCATACTGAAAATTTAGGAAAAAAATCGAACATCAGGGTCTACACAGTACTTGATCACAGATTGGCAGTGACAGCAGATGGTCCAGTGGTATACACCCTGGACTCTGAATAAATGGTACACCTGTTGTTTTTGCCAATAATTGACGTTTGCACAGTGCCCACGGGCAGAGAATTTGCTCCTCAAAAGTTGAACAAGTCCGGAAGCCCTAAAAGTGCGGTTTTTTTTTGTGCTGTTTTGGCACTTGAAGTTTTTCAAAATTTTGAGTTTTTCTGAAACCCTTCCGTCGGTAGGGGGGGGTCTGGGTGGGTGGCTGGGTGGGTTACATAGTCCTGAGGCAGCCCCAAAATGAACCCCCCCCTCCCCCCCGTGGCTCAGCAAGGGTCTGTGTGCTGGTCTGCTTCGGTGGTGGCTACACTTGCACTGCGCCTTCCGTGTCGTTTGCACTCGCTGCCCTGTCCCGTATCCCGCGGTGCAGCCCAAGACCCACAAACGTGTGGCGCGAAACCGTCTTGAGTACGTGTGCGACCCGATGGACAAGATGATCTTCGGGGCTGACGGGAATACCCCGTTGCATCTCGCGGCCGCGGTCCCCGACAATCTGCCGTGCGTACAGTTGGTGTGCGCCAGGCTCAAGAAGCACCACTTCGAGGTCTGCCTCCGTTTGTTCTGCGCGGGCTCGGGGCATCGGGTGCCGGAATGTGCACCACTCTGTTTCTGCCCGCCTCCCAATTCAATGCTTTTTTTCCCACCTATTGCCAAAGCACCTGTGCCTGCTGGGTCTCGGAAATACAACAGACCAGTGGCAAAGTTGCCGTGCGCGGTGACATTTGTCATTGCGGAAGGGCATAGCACACCTTTCCAAGCCATGAACGATTTGCACTTGGTGTTGGCTAGTGAAGAATGCGAACATTTTCAGCGTGGGGGGGAATGGACATTCGTCAGTGATGGGGGTTGGGACCACAATCCCCGCAGTGGGGAGGTGCAGCTGGCTCTCACCCTTGATCATGTGGACCGCGGGTGCACCTTCACTCAGGGCGGTCCTTAAGGAAGCGGATATTTTTTTTGTTAAGGACCGCCCTTACGGACCGCCCCAAGGGACCGCCAACCGCCAACTCCCACCAACCGCCACCCACCAACCGCCACCAACCGCCGCCAACCGCCAGCGGCGACCAACCGCCAACCGCCAACCACTACCAATCGCCACCAACCACCAATCACCAACCACCAACCGCCGCCAACCACCACCCACCGCCACCAACCGCCAGTTGCCAACTGCCAACCGCCAATCGCCGCCAACCGCCAACCGGCAAGGGGTACCGGCTCCCCTCATCGCAGTTTGTCACAATTGGAGGTTCCTGACGTGACAGGAGCCGTGTGCAGGCCCTTGGGTAGTGGCAACAAGCCCCCCCCTCCCCCCCCCCACACACACCCTGGAGGGCACGGGGCGGGTCGGTCAGAGGCCAAAAAAAAGTTTGTGTACCTAAAATCAGCCTCTGGTTTCCGGCCCCTTTAATAGAGTTCAGGTATTTGCCCTTGTGCCCAGCAGCTCCACGACCACGCGTCTGCGCTCACTTGCGCAGTGCTGGTGGCCATCGCAATCAAGCCTCCCCCGCATCTCTGCAGTAGTACCGCAAGTCATGGCACTGCTGTCGTATGTGGGGGTAGATGTTGTTGTCTCAAGCGAGTGCACCGTGGCGTTCGCAGGGTCAAACACGTGTGTGGGGGGGGTGCTATGTGGGAGGGGGGGTCGGCTGGGGTTTGCCAGGACCCCCAATGACCTCAAGCAATGGCCTGTTTCTGTGGTCTGTCTTTGGGCATTTTCTCTCGTCGCATTCGTGCCTTCCGCACTGCGCAGCTCCGCAACAGCGCCGGGGAGACCGCCCTCCACTTGGCGGTCCGCCTGGGGCATGAGGACACCGCGATCTACCTCATGCACCGCTGGACGTGGCGGGGGCTGGAGGCGGCCCTTCTGGAGTGCACGGTCCCCTGGATCGCCGCCAGCGGGAACGTGCCGATGCTGGTCGAGGTCTGTGCCGAGCTGCGTGATGCGCGGCCCGCCACGCTGCAGGGCGCCGCGCAGAGGGGGCTCCTCAGGGCCTGCGCCCAGGGCCACACGGAGATGCTGGGCCCGCTGTGCGCGGCCGGCGCCGACGTCAACGTGCCGGAGGAGGGGGCGGGGCAGACGGGGCTGATGTACGCCGCCCAGAACGGGCAGTTGCAGATGGTCCAGGTACACCACTCGGTTGTTTTAGAGAGAGAGTGTGTGTGTGGGTGTACGGGTGTGTGTGGGTGTACGGGTGTGGGTGTGTGGGTGTGGGTGTGTGGGTGTGGGTGTCGGTGTGGGTGTGGGTGTGGGTTTGGGTGTGGGTGTGGGTGGGTGTAGGGGGGGGGAGGGTTGCGACTGCCGTCCCACGAACGAGATAAGGGGGAGCCGCCAAACGCCCTGGGCCTAAAGTGCGGTGGCGCTGAAGGGACACGGACGCCTGCGCTCCATGAAAAACAATGCCGGTCACACCAACTAAAGTTGCCGTGTTGGTGGCCTCATCGCACTTGGGCCACAGACGTCCACATTTATGTGGTGGCCGGACATTACTGATGACTTTGCCTGCCCCACAGAACTGGTTAGTCTGACCGAGCACTTACGAGGCACACGCACGTAAGTCGGAGCGAAAAAGAGAAACAATTGCCCTCAAGAGTGAACCAAAGTGTTGTGCGCTGCAGGATTTGTAGGGGTCAGGGTCCCAGGCCCAGGACGCGTGGGTCTGCATGCCGTCGGGGATGCCACGCCCACGTCGCCGTGCTACTCGCCAAAGAACGTCCCCGGGGCCGAGAGGGATGGACACAGTTTGGCACGGCAGTTTGAGTGGTCGTCGGTGCAGTCCTCAGGTGGGGGAAGCCCGGATGGATTGCGTCAAACCTCGAAGAATGCACTCCTCCTCCTCATGCCTCATGGGGCAGTGGGTACTGGCAGGTCAATGTCCAGGGCCTTGGACGGCCCGATGCGTGTCCAATGGACACTGCATTCTCGGTGGGGTACGCCGCCATGCCTCGCAACACCTGCGGAGCTGAAAGGTGCCCATCGTCAGGGATGCATTGGAAGGGGGGGAGGCCCCCCCCCCCCCCCCTTTCAGGGCACCCAGCCTATGCCCAGCCACTATCTCCCGAACGCCAAGTGCCAAACTCAATGGCATTTCTAACCGACAGTAACCGCCCCCAACCGCCTTGGCAACCTCCTCCAGCCGCCTGCCTAACCGCTTCTGGGGCCGCCTCTGAGGTCCCTTCCCGTCTAATGGATCCCTGCCCATGGTACTGCTGATGAGGATCTTGTTGTGACTGTACGCGTCCTTCAGTAAGGGGCCAGTACCCCGTAAGTCTCTGTGTGAGGGGTTGGGAGGCAAAGCTGGGGGCGAGAAGTGTGTGGCAGAGGGACTGTGTTGAGCAGCAGTGAGGCAATCTATCCAGCTTCGCAGCTTCTATCCCGCCTGATCACCGTGGAGGCCTGTGCCACAGCGTACTGAATGAGGTACATCCGGGGGGAGGAGGTATGGGGCGAGGCACATCAGAATAATACGTCGCTGACTATGCGACGTATAATCGGTGTGCACCGAGAGCTGCGGGGTGAGCAGGGGTGTCACGTCACGTTCCATTCGGAGCTTGCATTGAAGTGGGACTGTGTCGCTGCAGCTCCACGACCACGCGTCTGCGCTCACTTGCGCAGTGCTGGTGGCCATCGCAATCAAGCCTCCCCCGCATCTCTGCAGTAGTACCGCAAGTCATGGCACTGCTGTCGTATGTGGGGGTAGATGTTGTTGTCTCAAGCGAGTGCACCGTGGCGTTCGCAGGGTCAAACGGGCGGCCTGTTTCCGTGTGGGGGGCGGGGGTTGCTGGGCTTTGCAGACGACCAGCCTTGTGTGCCATTCCCTGCAAGTCGCATCTGCACTCAAGCCTCCCACACATCTCTGCGGAAGGGCCACAAGTCATGGCACTGCTGTCGTATGTGTGGGTAGATGCCCCCTCCCAAGCGAGCGCACCGCCGCATTTGCAAGACGCACCCAACCTCGGGACTGTCAAAGGGAGGGAACCGTGACCATGGGGCACAATCAGGCGATGCAAAAGGGGTGGGGGAGGGGGCGAGGCCCGGAATCAGGAGCAGGAGGAGAGGCTTGCAAGGGGCAGCAGCAGCGCATGACACAGGGCACACCGAAGTACAAGAGCCCAAAATTAGGCACCCATGTGTGAGTTGATCACGTGGTGTGTAGAAGGCGTGGGCTCAGATTCGATCAGGGAATGCAGTGGTTTGTGATTCAGCACAACGTACGTGGCTCATGGCGGGTGATGTAAGTTGGGCGAAGTCAAACACAATATTTAGGGTCCCAATTTCTATTTAGATTGCTACGAATGTGAGCAGAGGGACAACCGTCTCACTCTCGCCTGCCAATAGTTCATTTCCCCCACCGGCTGTGGACGAACAATGTGGGCAGTTTCCTCCTGAAAACCCAAACCAGTGCGTACACCCGGAAGCATCATTCCTTGAGCAACTGAGCATCACCCCCAAGAGGGGGGGGGGCCAACCCCGTCGCTACCGGGTGCCAGGGCAACCCCTGCTCAACCGGCATCAGGTGGGGGGTGTCTCCCGCAGCCCAGATGGGCTGTTTGCGCAACAGGAGTGGGAGCCCATCAGGGGCAGACCAGCCGTGAGGGGGAAAAGGACATATGGTGGACGGCCGGGACAGCGCGTGGAGGAAGGCACCTGGGCCGCACAGAAACACAGCGAGGCAGGCGATGGACGGCCTGTGGACAGAGGCGCGTGGACAGCCAAAACAGTCAAACGACCCCGGCAACAACCAGCACATCCTCAATACGCCAACTATTGGGCGCCGCTGACACGCAAACGGCACACCATGCCGCATCCAGCACAGTCCCAACACGCCAACTACTGGGCTCCGCGAACGCGGAAAAGACGCCAGCAAGAGCACCGGCCACAGCGGCCGACAGAATACAGCGACCCGACGCAACATGCGAAGGGAAGAACGGGAGACTGTCCAGGGCCCTGTAAAGGAGCAACAACCGGACGGAATGTCACACAGGGGGCTGTTCTAAGCGACCCGCACCCCTTCAACCCCCCCACCTCCCCATCATCACATAATTGGCCAATTGTTGGGTCCCCTGAGGGATATGTGCTAATTTTTCCGTTTTGATGGAAAGCGGCTTCGTTGGTGAGTGGCCCATGGCGGTCTGCGGGAGGCAACTGATGCCATTGATTGCCGCGTGTTCATTTCAATGCCGAATGGCGCCGCCTGTCCGAACTCGCGCCAAGGCAGCATTAGTTAGAACGGCTGACAACCAGAGGAATGAGGGGGGTAGCCCGCCCCCCCCGAGAGAGGGAGAAAGAAAGAGGGAGAAGGAGGGAAGGTGGTGAGAGGCCGATGGGCGCCGCTGCCTCCAGAGGGAAAGGGTTCAGGGGAAGGGCACGGATAAGTGGTGAGAGGCCAATAGGCGCCGCCCGCTGCAAGCAGCAATACAACCAGGCGTCATGCCAAACGCCCCCTAGACGGAGATTTCACAGTGTGAAAAAATAAAATTTAGCATACGAAAAATTGATTTGGGCCATTTTTTGTTCTTTTTTTGGTTCCGGACCCTCCCCCCCCCCCTTTTCCCCTTCCAATGCACGCTCAACTCGTGCTTCCACTTCTTTTTACTCACGCTATCCCCCAGATCAAGCCTTTGCTTGGCGCAGTAGATGCTCGCGCCCTGCCCCACCCCTTCTGTGCCCTCTCCTTCGGTCCCCAGGCCCTCGCGACAGCCGGAGCCGCGCTGGGCGCGCGCGACGCGGAGGGGCGCACTGCCGTGGCGTACGCGGCCATCCACCAGCGGGTGGCCGCGCTGCAGAAGCTTGTGGATCTCGGCGCGCCGCTGCACGTCGCGTGCGCCAGCGGCCGCACGCCGCTGATGCACGCGGCGCGGCACGACGGCGTGGAGCTGATCGACGTACTGCTGGACCTCGGGGCCGATGTGAGGGCCGTGGACACGGACGGATGGACGGCGCTGATGTACGCGGCGCAGCACGGCAACGACGCGGTGCTGGAGGCGCTGGTGCGTGCGGGGGGCGACGTGCGCGCCGCCGACAACGAGGGCTGGACGGCGCTGATGTCCGCGGCGCTGACGGGCCATTCGGATACCGTGGCGAAGCTCCTCAGGTGTGGTCTGTGGGGGGCGGGGGGGGGGGCACAGGGCCCCGGGTCGTTTTGAAGATGCCTCCTGAGGGGGGCAGTGGCTTGGGGGCGGGAGGGCAGGGCTGGGCTTTGCAGACGACCAGCCTTGTGTGCCATTCCCTGCAAGTCGCATCTGCACTCAAGCCTCCCACACATCTCTGCGGAAGCGCCACAAGTCATGGCACTGCTGTCGTATGTGTGGGTAGATGCCCCCTCCCAAGCGAGCGCACCGCCGCATTTGCAAGACGCACCCAACCTCGGGACTGTCAAAGGGAGGGAACCGTGACCATGGGGCACAATCAGGCGATGCAAAAGGGGTGGGGGAGGGGGCGAGGCCCGGAATCAGGAGCAGGAGGAGAGGCTTGCAAGGGGCAGCAGCAGCGCATGACACAGGGCACACCGAAGTTCAAGAGCCCAAAATTAGGCACCCATGTGTGAGTTGATCACGTGGTGTGTAGAAGGCGTGGGCTCAGATTCGATCAGGGAATGCAGTGGTTTGTGTGTTAACAACTCGGCACCACTTGGGGGGGGGTGAGGGGCTGGGCGGGGGGGTCCCACACTCCCCACCCACTCCCCCTGGAACTAACCCCACCACCCCCCACCCCCCGCCCCTTAGAATGGAGCCAAATTTTCTTCCGGGCCTTTGGTGCATCAGAAAATTTTCTGGCGCCTTCAGCGCCAATTACTTTAGACCGAAAATCTTCTTCGGCGCCTCTAAAAACTCAGCACGACTTGGAGGGGGGGAGTCCTCAAACGGGGAGCCCCTCAGCAGCCCAGAAAGCAAAAGAGCAACAATGCAACACATTCACCCCAGAACAACCCCAACAAACACCAGCGGCAGGTCAATTTGTAGATTTGGAGACATGTGCAAAAGTGCCCGGTGCCCCTGGCACCACCCAACTGCAAGTGGGACAACCCAACAGCCACAAGGGGATGCAGGGAGCGACATGCTACCCCCCCGGCGCCGCACACCAGAAGCAGTAAGCATGCCAGCAGAAAAAGAAAGAGCCCGAAACTGGGAGGAATGCAAGCAGCAAAACAACTGGGCACAGGTCCGCCCCACACACGGCAGTGAGACGAGCCCCAACCGGACACACAACAAGACACAAAAACAACCGGCATCAGGTGGGGGGTGTCTCCCGCAGCCCAGATGGGCTGTTTGCGCAACAGGAGTGGGGGCAGACCAGCCGTGAGGGGGAAAGGGACATATGGTGGACGGCCGGGACAGCGCGTGGAGGAGCAGGGCACCTGGGCCTCACGCACGCGGAAACGCAGCGAGGCAGGCTATGGACGGCCTGTGGACAGAGGCGCGTGGACAGCAAAAACAGTCAAACGACCCCGGCAACAACCAGCACATCCTCAATACGCCAATTATTGGGCGCCGCTGGCGCAAACGACACACCATGCCACATCCAGCACAGCCCCAACACACCAACTACTGGGCTCCGCGAACGCGGAAACGACACCAGCAAGAGCACCGGCCGCAGCGGCCGACAGAAAGCAGCGACCTGACGCAACATGCGAAGGGAAGAACGGGAGACTGTCCAGGGCCCTGTAAAGGAGCAACAACCAGACGGAATGTCACACAGGGGGGGGGGGGTCCAGCCCCCCCAGCCCCCCCCCCCCCCTAGACCCACCCACCCACCACCAATCAACCCCCCCTTAAAAAACGCCCTGGGGTTGGCACGACAGGGACGTAGAAAATGATGCAGAGTCCACTGCGCTGCTGGTGAGTGCAGGTGAGTGCGCATATCCCTGTCCCTTTTGCCTGCGGGAGGGGGGGGGGTCCGTGTATGGCCGGAGCCCAACCGCCCCTCCAGACTTCCCACATGACGTCAATGGGGAACCGCAGTTTTGCCCATGGCCCTGCACGCCCCCATTTTCCCCCGTTTCCCCCCACCATTTCCCCCGATTTCCTCCCCATTTCTCTCCAATTTTCCCCCAGTTCCCTCCATTTTCCTCCAATTTCCCTCAACCCCGCCCCCCCCCCCATTTTCCCTCCATTCCCCCCACTTCCCCCCCATTTTTCTTCGTTTCCCCCCAATCCCCCCCATTTTTCTCCATTTCCCCCCAATCCCTCTCCCATTTCCCTCCATTTTCCCCAGTTCCCCATTTTCCCGACCCCCACAATCCGGGTTTGGTTAGTTGGTGAGTTGGTCGGCGGTGAGCGCGGACGCCTGCCGTGGCGTGCCGGCCCCCTCCCCCTACCCCCACAGCCCCGACCCCAACCCGCCCCCTGCTCAGGCTCGGGGCCAACGTGCACGCCCAGCGCCAGGACGGGCGGACCGCGCTGATGAGCGCGGCGCTGAAGGGGCACGACACCGTCGTGGACGTGCTGATCCGGGAGGGCGCGGACGTCTGCAGCCCCAGCGGCGACGGCTGGACGCCGCTGATGTTGGCGGCCGTGGGGAGCCACGTGGGCGTTGTCGAGGCCCTGACGGCCGCGCGGGCGGAGGTGCACGCCAAGCGGCCCAACGGGTGGACCGCCCTCATGTACGCGTGCCTCAGGGGGTGGACGGGGCCGGTGGAGGCGCTGTTGCGGGCCGGCGCCGCGGTGAATGACACGGACACCAGCGGCTACACCGCGCTGATGCTGGCGGCACAACGGGTGTGTGTGTGTGTGCGCGCGCGCGCGCTTGATCTCCGCACGCCGTGTGTGTCAGGCTGCATTGACCAGTGCCCTGTTTGTCGCGTCGACCGTGTGTGTGTAGTGTATGTGCTGTGTGCAGGGGGGGGGGGGGTCGAGGTCCGCAACTTTTCGCAATTTGTCGCAATCCCCCAATTTTCTGCAATTTTTCCGCAATTGCCTTTTGCTTGTCACCCTCGCGTGCTCGTTGGTGCCCTGTGTGTCCCCTGTGCAGAGGTGTTGCTCCGTGAGGCTTTCGGGAGGTTTGGTTACGGCACCGCAGTTTTCCCTGCAATTTCCCGCAATTGTTCGCAATTGGATTTGACGCTCTCTGACGGCAATCCCCCCCCCCCCTGTCAGGAAAATTATCCTGCAGATGCACACCCCAGCGCGCACAAGTCAGTGCTGGAGTCGGCAAACCCCCGCATGGACTCGGAGTGTGCATCTGGATGCACCTGGTCAACGGCACGGGCAACAGCCCGTCTCCGGGACGGCCGACCCCCGGAGTAGTCAAACAGGACAAGTCATCCGGGGGCTCCGTTGACACAACCAAAACACGTTCGGGCCCACAGAGGGTCAGAATGAGCAGTGGCGAGAGGCCAATAGGCGCCGCCAAAGGCAAACAATCAGATGCAGAGGCCTTGTGCCAACCCCCCCCTCCCCCGTGGCTGTGCTCTCAGGTCAGGCCTGTGCCTGAAGGCATGGGGGAGAGTTTGGAGCAGGGGCCGGATGACGGGCGTGGCAGCGACGAAGGCGGAGGTAGGGGGCAGAGGTAGAGGCGGAGGCGGAGGCGGAGGCAGAGGCAAGGCGTTGTTCAGTGGACCGCCGTCGGTTACCTTCTACCCGCCGTCGGTTACCTTCTACCCGCCGTCGGTTACCTTCTACCCGCCGTCGATTACCTTCTACCCGCCGTCGGTTACCTTCTACCCGCCGTCGGTTACCTTCTACCCGCCGTCGGTTACGCTATCACCGCCTTCGGTTACCCTCCAACCGCCGTTGGTTGCCGTCCAATTTATGTGCCTGAGTACTGAGCCCGGCCGCTGGAGGGCCCGAGTTGTTGTTTTGTGATCGGAACGCGTCGCAAGGCGGGGGGCAGGCCCGCACCCAACCCGGCGGGAGTAGCAGCAGGGCCCTCCCTCCGCCCTCGGCGTCCCCCAGGGCCACGTCCACGTCACCGAGATGCTCCTGAACGCGGGGGCGGACGTGCGGATCACCACCAACGACGGGCGGTCCGTGACGAAGATCGCGGAGGCCAAGCACCACCACAACGTCGTGGAGCTGCTGGCGCGCCACGGCGCCGCGCCCCCCGACCGCGGCAGCTCGTGGCAGGACGACGCCCGCGACCTGATGGCCTCCATGTCCCAGGCCCCGCAGCCCCAGCGGCCAGAGGGCCCGCCGCGGCTCCCTCCCGTTCCCCCTGACCCTGAGCACCGCCTCCGCGGCCTGCGCCGCCGCGTCGGGCCTCGGCGGCAGCCCCGAGCGCGCGCGGTCCGCCCCCTCGCCCCCCGCCCCCCGCGGCGGCGCGGCGATCTCCAACGTGCAGAAGAGCCTGAAGGGGATCGCCGCGCTGTGCACCGCGTTCACCCAACTGCAGACCAGTCATTGACCGCCGCTTGAAAGAGACACCAGAGTTGAGGCTCGGCTCCGGCGAGGGTTTTGTTTGCATCCGGCAGCCTCCGGCAGAGACTTGGGTCGCATCCGGCAGCCAGCAGGTAAACACCACCCTTCCAGAGGCATAAGTAGACGTTTCTGGGAGGGCAGCGGGGTCGGAAATCTGCGACCACCCACCTCCTTGGCAAGGCTCCCATTTTTTAAGCCCCGGAGAGCGCCTTACAACCGATGCACATCCCCAAGTTCCACAGTATTCGCATCCGGCGGCCTGGGAGGGATCGCATCCGGCGGCCTTCGGCATGGAGTTGCCTTCTCATCCGGCGGCCATCGCATTGCCGGAGTCTAGCCTCAACTTTGGGAGAGACTGTCGCACCCCGCATTCAGTCGGAACACGCGCCCCTGATGACGCAGGCCCTCACAGCCCGTGCCGCTCTTTAGCCTGGGAGATCATGCTGCCGTATTCTTCAGGAAGAGTGCTCTCGCAGGCTGGAGGTCGTACTGCCAGTTCTTGCGGCGCCTTTCGAGGGCCAGCCATCTTGATGTATGTACATAGTCTGACATTGTTGCATCCCCCCCCCCCCAGGGTTGCATTGGAGGGGGGGAGGTAACCCCCCCCCCTACCTCCAGGGCGCCCCGCCTATGCCCAGTCACTGTCTCCCTGATGGCAAATGCCAGGCTGAATGGCATTTGTAACCGACAGTAACCGCCCCCAACCGCCTTAACAACCTCCTCCACTCGCCGATCTAACAGCCTCTGGGGCCGCCTCTGAGGTGCCTTCCCTTCTAATGCATCCCTGATCCCCCCCCCCCCCCCACACACACGCATGACGCATGCATACTGCCCCTTTGGGTTAGGCGGTGCGGTTTTCTGCGCTGCACACGGGCCTGTGCCCAATCCGACGGGCGGCGGTGAGCGTCCAGCCCCCGGGGCAACCCCCGGGCGAGTCCGTGGGCCACGGGCATGTGTGGACGCCGATTCCCTTCACCTTCCCGTTTCCCTCACGTTTGCTGGCTCGCTTGGTCCGGACGGGGGTCAGCAGCAACGTCACAAGTGCCGCGGGCACGAGGAAAAGGGGCGGTTGCTGCCGCGCCCCGGGCACCGCAATCCTCTGGCCATGAATTCCGGGGCAGGCCCCGGTAGTTCCGGGGCAGGCCCCGGGAACCCGAAGACTTGATCGACACACGGCTACTTCTCATTCATGACTCTCCTTTGCGCGGTCAGCAAATGGCCGGTCGTGATGCATTACTCTCGGCGGTTGATGGGTACCTCAGCCCACACAACTGCACATCACTAAGACCACCCAATTCAGAAACGCTAGACCCCCTGTTTTTTTATTCGTGTTTCGATGGACGGCATGACACACGAAAATGCTTCCCTAGTCACCGCCCTCTCACCGACGTAGGGGTACTGCCTCTGCCCAACGAAGAACACCAATTGTTTCGAAAGCCGACGCAGGGACAACAATGCACCGCACCGCATTTCATTTCTTCGTCTTTGACCTTGTCCGGAATGTGTTCATCGTTTTGAATTTGTGTGTTTTGGAATGGATTGCTTGCAGTAGTTGCCCCTACCCTCCGGATACAATCTGTTTTCTGTGATGCTTCTAGTCCCCACGAATGTCCGCTTCGCTGGACGAGCTTCGCCTGCACGAAGTTCATTGCCACAGGCTGCGCATGCTCCTCGGCTTCTGCCTACGCGCGCGTGTCCTGCTCCCTGTGCCAAGGGTGACGCCCATCTGCCACCTGAAAAAACATTATCCTTTCTCAACCTCGTGTTCAACACTGTGAATGCGAGGTTATCACTTTTAGATGTATCGTAGAGGTGTTGTAGATGTATTGCAGATGTATTGCAGATGTATTGTAGAGGCATTGTAGATGTATTGTAGATATATTGTAGATGTATTGTAGATGTATTGCAGATGTATTGTAGAGGCATTGTAGATGTATTGTAGATATATTGTAGATGTATTGCAGATGTATTGTAGATATATTGTAGATGTATTGTAGATGTATTGCAGATGTATTGCAGATGTATTGTACATGTATTATAGATGTATTGCAGATGTACTGCAGATGTATTGTACATGTATTGTAGATGTATTTTCGTCCCTCCCCCACTGGTTGTGCCAACCGACTTTTGCACAACTTTTTTGACGCTGCCTTGATGACATTTACGGTGGCATGTTTGATCTGGGTGAAGGCCAAGCCACCCTTGAGAGCCATGGAACATTTGTGAACGCCGCTGCGCTGCGTATCAGACAAGCACGCGTGAGGGTGTCTCTGGCGTCTTATCTGTACTGAATGTTTCGTTGAGCACTGTGATGGATGCCAGAGTGAAGCTGGAAGGTGACAACCCGACCCATTTCGATTTCGAGGGACTGTATTAATTTGGGACCGTCGGTGTTGTATTTTTACTGATCTTTGACATGCATTGTGCCATTCTCGACATGTGCTACGGTGCAGTGTCGCCCGTCAGCACCGCGTTGCCGAAGCTTGGTGTTTGCGATGAACGTTGTTTGACGAGGTGAGGGACCCGGAGGGGGTTTCCTCGTAGCACATCCAGTTCTGATGTGTATTATGATGGGCGGTAATGATGTGTGTGGCCATTCACCTTCTGCTATGTAGCCAAGGCCACCTTAGCGACCATACAATGCCCTTGGGCTTCGCTATCACATGGACTGTCTGTAGGGAGAGCCACCAGCCGCCATCAGTCACCTGCCAACCGCCAGTGTCTAACCTCCAACTGCTGTTGGTTTTCCACCGGCCGCTGCCGGTGAATTGCCAGTTCCTGTTATTTAGTCCTTGTTTGTGGTGGTGGGGTGTTTGTCCGTTCTTAAGACCCATCCTCCCGTATCTTTGAGTGGCAACGAGGCAACTCAAAACAAGGACACACAGGCAACAAAGCCCTGCTAGACAAGCCCAGAGATGGGCCTTCCCTTGGGCAGGAGGCAGCATGTTCTGGGGGGACTGGGGGGAGTGAAAACAGGTATTGTATACATATTGTTGACAGAT
Organism: Eutreptiella sp. 'Long Island Sound 2002'; assembly: GCA_964036045.1. NCBI lineage: Eukaryota > Euglenozoa > Euglenophyceae > Eutreptiales > Eutreptiaceae > Eutreptiella > Eutreptiella sp. 'Long Island Sound 2002'. The sequence goes on along the minus strand of OZ038401.1, from coordinate 19,989,530 downwards.
TGTACAGGTCTTGTACAGGCGCTGTATGGGTAATATCGGGTTTTTGTAGGGGATGTGCGTTTGTGCATTGGAATTGCACAAATAATGTGAAATGTCATTGTACCCACAGTTACACAGATTTGTGATAGGGTAGTGTATATGTGTGTTGCATCAAAGGTGTTGTATGGCTATTGTTTAGCGGCGTTTCCAGTCATTTCACTGGTGTGGTACAGGTACTTCAGTTTTGGGGTTGGTCTGTACCCGGTCCTTCGCATTGCCCCGACAGATTGAGCACCGTTGGCTTTTCATCAATCGTGCACATGATTGTCCGGATTGCTGAATTTCACTGGTGCTGTGCATTTCCAGGCTTCGCATGAAGCGCTGAGCTGTTGTTCTGTCGTTCTGTGTCTGCGTTTGACCCCGATGCATGATGGACATCAGAGTTATGGTGTGACGTTGTTTTGAGTATGGCAGGTCTTTTTTCATCTGGTCTCTTTCGGTGAGGCGGTGCTGGCACCACTGGGGGCATGTTGTGTATCTGAGCTTGAGCAGCACCATTCCTGCAGAACTTGAGCGTTGGCAGGAGCACACCCGATGTCTGGACGACGTATTGAGTCATGCACACCGTCATCCTGGAACCTCTCGTGCCCAGGGACGTTCACTAGTGTTACATAAGCTGCAGCCGGTCAGAATCGCCATCGCGTTCTGGTTTGTCGATGGCTCTTCCCTCAGCCTCCCAGAAAGGTGCTCCCCTACACATCACCCCATGGCGCAGAGTCCCGGGATGTTTGGTGAATGTCGTTTGTTGTACGAGGGATGTAGGAGCAGGTCTGGGAGGGAGAGAGGGTGCGAGGGAGGTAGCTTCAAAGGAGGTCCACATTGCACGTGTGAAAACCGTGCATGCATGCCTTCCAAGACAGAGCCCCCCTGTGCGACCGATGCACTCCCGTAGACCATCTGGATGAGGTTGGCTTGTCTTGTGAGTCGAGCTTTCGCGTGGCCGTCGGAGTGCAGCAACCTGCTTCCGGTTGTAGCCGACAACCGCACACCATCTTTTACTGCCATGCACCCCACGCCCGGGGTGCATCCCCTTAATAAGACGTGTGAAAGAAGTCGAGATGGAATCATTCCCCCTCTCGCCTTAGGCTGTCCCAGTGAAGGGGGTGGGCACTGGCAATAACCCCGACACCTACCCTCACACTGACCTCTGAGAGCCCAACCGCCACCCGAACACTGGGCGTGCCTGGACGCTGTGTCTGGGTATGCCTGGCCAGTGTGTTACTACGGTGCTGCGTTCCATTAATGCGTCCACACACTCCCTCCAGAGGGGGAGTACTATGCGCGGTGCGCGTGTGGTGTGTGTATTTGGGTGAGTTCGTAGACCTACCCACCTGTTCGACAGGGAAGTGCATGTGTTTCCAAGCTGTAAAAGGTAGTGCCATACTGCACTGTGTCTTCCTTCAGTTTCACGCATGTCTCTTTCATGGCTTCCTGCGGGCATCACGGTCACCTACACCCGATCAAATGGTGATAGGGTGCCTGCCCTCGCCATCTTTGCCTCTGAGTGTGGGCAGCTTTTCCCCATTGTTTGTTCCAACACGTTACAAGGTGTGCGCGGTGCAAGTAATCCCCCAAGCCTGTGCTGCTGGTGTGCCCACACCCGGAGCGCAACTGATTTTGTCAGTCTGTGAGCTCTTATGGTCTTCGTGATCCCTTTGGGAAAAAGCCTGGGGCCATTCGGGTGTGTGCAGCTGCCGCTGGCCCCCAGACCATGGCAGGACACTCAAGCACCGGGCCCTGGAACCTGCTGCTCGACCTTCTGCATAGCCACACACGCCACACTGAATCGCCAACCGCCCACAGAACCCCAAACTGCGGCCTGACTATGTGGGTGCTGAAGCTGCAGTGGGAACCCCCCCCCCCCCCCTTGCCATTGTCCAAGCTACAGCGGGCGTAGGGACCGTATGAATTTGGTACCTAATTTGATTCGGTACAAATGTAGTGCAGCCACATAAGACATGGGTTTGCTTACAAATTTGCCAGCTACATAGAGTCATGCACACATTTGTTGTGAGCGTTTGGCCACTTGGACCCACATAGCTCTGATGGAATATCCACCACATAGTGGAGCATTTCAAAATCACACAACATATTGGACTAACGGCTGGAAGTGCCTATGGCAGGGGCATTCAGTCGATCAGTACTGACCATTGCTCTTTCTCTCCCTCTCCCTCCCTCTCTTTGTCCATCCCTCCCCCAATGTCCATCCATTGTCTGTTGTTTAATTAGGTCTCGCACCATCCACATGTCCATCCACATGTTGCCAGATGCAGTCAATGAGATTCAGGATAAGCTCAATCAAGGGTGGGATGTAGCTTTTTGTGATGGTTCCCGCGAGCAAATGTCGGGACTGTCGCATGCAGCTTTCAGTGTCTGGTTTTGAGAAGGTGACCCGCACACTGAGGATAAGCCAGTGCCAGTCAATGAAAAACAATCGCTAACTAGGGCAGAGTTACGAGCGGCTCTACTGGCCTTGGCAAAGAAACAACAAGGGTCAGGCTGCACTTGGTGACGGACAGCGAACTTTCTTTTCTGGGGTTAAAAGGCAAATGCAGAAAGTGGGAGCGCCAGGGCTGGGTTGGTTCACGAGGACCACTCGCGCACGTGGACCTGTGGTCGGAACTGTGGAATCGGTGATTGTTATTGGGCGACAGTGTCACTGTACAGTGGGTCCCATCACATGTGGGGATGCAGGGAAACGAATGCGCCAATGAGGGGGCCGTCAGAGGATCGGCACAGGCGTTCCAAGAAGTATTTCGTGATAGGGAGGTCCGGGATATATGGCATGACCCAGGTCCGGAACAAATGGATAGCGACAGCGATGATAAACTGGGTGTGGGGTCCAGGGTGAGTGCTTTCTCAGATGCGGAACCTTGTAGTGCAGACAGTGGGTGTCAGAGTCAAACAATTGATACGTCACAGGAGTCGCTGGCGGTGCCAAGCAGCAAATGACGTCTCACCGGATTCTGAGGGAGGGGGATGAGCTGACCTATGTCTGCACAAGAACCAGAGCTGTGGTACAGCCAAACAGCAGATGAGAGTACTATCTGAGAAGATTGAATGAGCGATGACCGAATAGCCTGTGACATGGGGGCGTTCGGTAGCTGAGTATCCATTGCTTCATGGCCTGTCCATACACTTGTTCATGCCTGGGGGGAACCGTCACTGGCTAGGGGGCAATGCGGAACAGAGAAGGAAGGGGCAAGGTGGCAAACGCCGGCGCACCACAGCAAGACATGGGCAAAGGGGGAGAGGGGTGCAGTAGGTGGGGGGGGGGGGGGGGGGGGTAGGGGGGCAAAGGCAAAGGGGGGGGGGGGCAGGGGGGCCACAGAGCAGCAAAACTGAGGTGGAAGAAGGGTAGGTCTGGCGGCAACACATGCGGGGGCCAAAAGCATCAAGCCCCGGGCGAGCAAGGCCCAAGGCCGGAACCACTAGACCAAAGGCACAACACAAGCAGTTCAAAAGAGGCAAAGACTTTGCGGACAAACACCAACATATATGGCCATTTTTATGATCAACATAGCACTCAGGGACCCCGCACATGTAACAACGTGCCTTCACCCAGCCATGAAGCAGAGACAGGCACTGCATGTAGGCACTGCTCGTGGGATGAATGTCATCAAGCCTCTGCAAAGATAGTTGGCACAAAGTCGCCCCCCCCCCCCCCCGTGCCCCCCCGTACCCTCGCGGGGGGGGGGGGGCACGCCAGGTAGCGGCTAGGAGTCCCCCCCCCCCGGGTTGTGTCCCCCCCGCGCCCAATCGTACTGAATTTTGAGCACTGTATTGCTTCACCAGGACCAAGAGAGGAAACCCCGGATGTCCCTTCGGATCAGGGGCATGAGAGTGATGTGTGGCTGCAATTGGGTTTAGTTGAGATGCCAGACAGCCCGAGGAGCGAGGAGTCTACGCATAGCCACCTGTCGAGTGTTCCCACAGTCACCAATCACTCGGAAGGGCCGGGGACCCCCACAACCCCATTTTGTGACAGGATCCCGCATACAAGGGGGGGGAGGCGCAGCCCTTCAACGTCCTGCAGCGAGCACGGATCCACAGAGACCCAAACCCCCCCACCGGCGCCTGACACCGCATACAACGGGGACGGGAATCGGAGCCCCTTGACCTCATGCAGTGAACGGGGTTTTTCCTAGGGCACTTTGCTTTTGGGTTGTTGTGACGCTGGGCACCATACTTGGTTTTGTTCATTGTGATGCCCTATTTGTTCTGACACGACAGGTGCCCTATGTGTTTGGCGCTGGCACACGAAGGTTATATGTTATGCTATCAGGCTTGGCAGCTGCCGCCTGCTCCCAGTGTGCGCCCGCTTCCAGGAAGCGGCATGTCGGATGCTCGTGTACATATCAGGCTGTGTCTTAACGACTGGATGTAGCATAGCAGTTGATTGTGGACAACACCTGGAACATTGGCTGGAATTGCCTGGGCGGGGGCATCCAGTATCTGTGACCGACCATGATTGAGCCCCCCCCCCGTACCCTCCCCCCCGTACCCCCCCCCCTATCTTCCCCCCGTACAAAAAAGGCATCCGCCACCACACACCTGCAGCAGCGCGCTCCACCACCGGTGCCGGAACCGCATCTCCTCCTCGTATTCCCCCTCAGCTCGCCTGCTGAGGGGGATTCGAACCCCCGTCTTCAGTGCGGCAGCCGGCTGCGCTGCCGCTGGGGTACTTGCCGCAAAACCCTGCTTATGCCCCACAATACACAGGAACGAAGCGTCCAAACAGAATTTTAAAATTAGAGGCTGGGCCTCCGGCCCCCTCACACCAACTACACACTACAGCCATATGCAATGACTACAGCACCATGAAACACCAACAGCAATGGAACACACAGACACACGGCAGAACACACCATAGGACTACCACAGCAACTGAGAGCCGAAGGAGTGCTTGATCACGGTAGCAGTGGGAGGTAAGACACACAGTATGTTGCATGAAGGCAGCACATGCCGATATATAAGTCATCAGGTGAACACGCACGATAGTAGCAGTTTGATTGTAGATATGGATGCAGTTTTATGACGGATGAATACGTTGTGCTTCATCTAGATTGTCCATAGCATATCCTCTTGAACACAAGAACTGTTGCAGTTTGAATGATGATTGCACTTCCCCCCGTACCCGCCCCCCCGTACCCCCTTGTACCCCCCCCCCCCGAACCCCCCCCCCTACCCTTCGGCTCGCTACGCTCGATAGACGGCTCGCTTCACTCGACGAGGGGGCCAGCCCCCGCACCCCCCTTAAATAACAAGACTCGTGTGGTGGCCACATACTGCTTGGTGTGTGGGCTGCCTTGTGTGTGCACCGCGTGGTGTGTGGACCGCCAAACCTTCCCTTTCGTACCCCCCCCCCCCGTACCCCCCCTGTACCCCCCTCCCCTGCTTGCGGGGTATGGGGGTGCCACCTTTGTGCCGTATATGCTACAAAGGTGCCAATCTGCACACAGCCACACAAATATGATTGGGTGCCCATCTTCAGTGGAAGAGTGCAATCAAGACAATATGAGACACTGCGGTGTAGAACCAAATTTGTCGAGGGACTTTTGTGCCCGGAACAAATTTTCGTACCCCCTCCCCCCTCCAAGGTTTGGTCGCGAAAAAAAACCCGTCGCACTAAAACTGTAGCATTGGGAATTTTTTTTCTCTTGGACAACAAATTGTACAATTTTGGTAGTGGTTGCACCAAATTAATTAATGTACTTGCATCACCTCTTTGCGCATTGCATGTGATGATTCGTTCTTCCCCAAAAATCTGCCAATGCTCGTGCCCCTGTCCCATTGTGCTCCTTGCTTTCCTCTCATAGGATGTATGCGTTGTGCATAGGTCATGAAGTGTATAGACCCACGGTTAGCATCCCAAGCACCCAAGACTCCCATCTTCCTTTGCACTTTTGATCTCAGCAAATGTCAACTCACTTGCTTTCTTCCTTACTGGATGCCGCATAGGCAAACCACACTACGAATGGTTGGAATTGCATTTATGGGGAGCGGCTATCAATTTTGGCGGGTCCCCCCACACAACAATTTGCCACCCATTGCTAGGGCAAGAAACACAAGGCTGGTATAGCTCCGCCATTGGAGGCAAAGCGCCAATTGCCAATATCCCAATTCTTCTCTGCTGCTCTTGCACTTGCACCGCCCGTCGATGATGATGCGCCCCCTCTTGGAGAGATTGAAGGGGAGGATGAGGTTGCAACAAGCCCAGAGGCTGATAGTAGCGCTCTTGCTCTAGTAGCCGATTGAAAGTGCACAAGAGCACTACCACTTGGTGTGCCAAAGGCCGATGCCTTGCGTGGCCAATACCCCGTGATGCAGCATGCACACGAGAAGGTTCATTGGAGATATGTTGACGGTATGGGGACGGTTTCCATGGACCCCCTTGCATTGGGGTGGCACGGGATGGCCCGGATTCGGTGAATCCGGGGAGTAATTGCCGTGTGCCCCGTGCTACGAGGTTCCAAGGCACCCCACGATGTGCAAATGGATGCGTGAGGAACGGAATGCGGATTCAGGCACTCCACATTTCAAGCTAGGATTCCTCAAATTGGCAAAGCGTGCAGATGCACATTGTGCCAACAAGCATAGTGCAGTGCGAGTGTTGCGCCACGTCTCCAATGTTTGTGAAACTTTGGTGCTGAAGTGTGATGCACATAAGGCATTGATTGTGGCCATCGATGTGCAACACGTTGCTTTTGACGCCAACAGTGCATATTTTCTTTGATTTTGCAAATCATCTTTTCCCTCTCTCCTCATACGAATTGTACCATGTTCCTCAGAAGGCAAACACAACCCAAAACAAACATCGCCTTTGGTTTGTGGGCACATATTTTGGTTGCGATGTGCATGCAAAAATCACGGAGTGCCGCGACGCACACATCCCCCCCCCCCCCCCCACACACACACACACACCAAGAATGCTGCTCTTTGGGGCATCACGAAGCGGGGCACGTCCCTCGCCGCCCGCAACTACAGCTCTGTGAGGCCCACAGACTGCCGCCGTGCCCCATTTGCGCACGCACACAACGGGGGGTAAGGCACTGTTGTGCGAGGGGGCACCACAAAGTATGCACCCCAGTCCAGCCATCCAGGAAGCGTTGCTCCTCTCAACAGCCGAAGCGCCCATATAAGCGCCCACGAGTTGGGCCTTCACAGACACGTCAAGCCTCTTTGAGGTCTCCACACCAACCCCCAACGCCTCCCGCCCCCAAGCGGCGGAGGCCCAAAACGCCATCCCCGCCCTCCCCACCAACCCCTGTTCCACCGGGGCTGGCAGAGACGCCGGATACGGAAACAATCTGCCGCCACCTTTTTCTGGGGGCACACGGAAGGGCCAGCTCCGAGGTTACCTAACCGTACACACACAGAGGTTCTGATTCCGCAGAAGGGATGGATCACAGGCGCAAAGAGGCGACAGCAAACTGAGCCGAATACACCTGCCATTTCATGGCGGCATATGGATCCACCTCGTAAATAGTACACCCCTAACCCTCCCGTCGCATCCCCTAACCCTCCCGTCGCAAGAGCGGCCAGGACATTAATAGCCATCAACCTCGTAAATAGTACAGATCACACACACACACACACACACACACACACAGACACACACACACACACACACACACACACACACACACACACACACACACTCACTGTGCCGCACGCGAGGACCATCGCTTGTTTTGGCCCAGGCCATATGGGAGAAACACCCCTCACCAAAATCGGCAGGACCTTTCGGCAGGGCACTGCAGACACTGCACAATTGGGGCTGGACCCCAGCGAAAGGGTGGTGGGAATGGACAGCGCCAGGCGTTGCCCAGCCCCTAAACCTCGTGGGAGACAAGGCAGAGGTCAAGCACCATGTTCGGGAACAGCTCAGGGCACAGCTGATAGCCCAGCTTATTCAGCGCAGGCCTCGACAGTTCACAGGCATGCACTACACCACTAACAGGCGTTTGGTCCCACAATGCATTCTCTCTTTCGCGTCAGAGCTCGAACGCGCTTTGCTGCGCACCATCCTTGCGGGAGGGGTCTGGACAGCGCTGCGCGCACAGCTAAGAGGCCTGCGGCCCACCTCTGACTGCCCCTTCTGCAGTAAGGCCGCAGAGACAGAGCAGCATATCTTCTGGAGCTGTGAGGCATGGCACAACATCCGAGACTCTCACTCTCCCAATATCGAGCACCTGGCTCAGCAGTTTCTAGGACTGGAACGCAGTGCCCACTGGCCCCCCTGCCTACTCACGTGTGGACTCGCGCCTGACATGCCACTGCCTGTCAACAGGCAGGACCGCAACACCAGCGTGGAATTTTTACAGGCCATACATGCCATGTATGTGGCCATTCTTGCGGCCCGCAAGATTCGGGATGAGCAGGCCCCCATGCTGTTTCCCTCAGCCAGACATGTCAGGCAGACAGGGTACCCGTACCAGCAGCTGATAGGCCCGGTCCCGCGCACCGAAAATTTAGGCACGCTGACGGTCGCCAAGCCCACAGCCAAAACCTGGCCTTGGGAGCTACCCTTCTTAGCAGATCTCTTGTCCTGGACGCGCCAGCTGGTTTGGGCAGACGAGCTAGGCACAGTCACATTCATAGAGCTCGCGCTCGATTTCGAGGAAACGTCACAGCGCACCCTACCCACAGCACCACAGGCCAAATACAGAGGGACAACACTGCCGCTGCAAGAGCGCGCCAGAGTTCTCAGGCTGGCGTTATGCACCATGCAGAAATCGGTTACGCGGGGCACCCTGCACCCCGCTAAAGTAATCACCGGGGCGAATTCTCTGGTCCCGTTGGGAGGCCCTCAGCAAAGCGGACTCTGCAGACGCCCATATTTTGTATCCAGACAGGCCATGGTGGGGCATATTGCTAAGCTCAGTCAATACTGCGAAGAAACATGGGCATTGCGCGCACACTCCAGACAGAACAGGGCACGCGCATACGTGTACAGACACAGGCGCAGTCCAGCGGAAGTGGAAGAGGCCCGGATCCAGCGGGCCCTCATGGGAGCGTTGAACACCGGGCTTATGCCCTTGTCCTCAGACACTGCCAAAGGGGGGGGGGGGGGGCTTCGCCGCAAATTTCTTCCCCGTCATTGGGCAGGGCAAAACCCCGCAGGCACCATATCAGACAACCAGGCAACGCAAGTTCGCAGCGCCGCTGACGCCGCAAGCATTTGTGACAGCACTGGCACCACATACATGCGCACGGGCTCTCCACCTGTGCAGTACACACCAGCGCGCACCGTGCATCACATGCAAGCGCCTGCGCAAGTCAGGGGACGCGTGCTGTGCCCTCGGACATTACCGGCTAGGATATGTGGACAGGCTACCCCTGTCAGTCACTTGCCGCCAGCATGGACTGCCGGCCTGCGCCAGATGCACCAGAATGCAACGAGGGGTCCGAAACTGCTGTGCCAGAGGGCACCACAAAGTACACACGCCGGTGCGCAAGCGGCCAGCCGCGCCGGACACGCGACCAGCTAAACGGCTGCGCACCACCCGCAGCCCTGCACGCACACACATGGAGCATGCGCGCTCCCCGCACATACCGGCCACACCGCCCGCCCCAAAACGACGGAGACCCAAGTCACCATGCCCCCCCTCCCCCCCCTGGCCCGCGGCCCTGCGAGATGATGGGAGAGGGAGAGCCAGAGCACGTCAGCCGACTTCTGTTTGGTGTAGAGCACGGGAGAGCTTCCACGGAAATCACATAAGTATGACGGCGCAGAGGTTCTGACTTTTTGACCGCAGAGAACAGGCAGACCAATCAGGTACACACTCGGGTGTACACTTCGGCAAGCCAATCTCAGCACGCAGTCATACATGGGTCTCCCTCGTTAATAGCACTTGTCTGCCGGTCCAGAGGGGGGGGCTGCAGCTGCAGCAACAAGCGGGCGTCTTGCCCTCCGGAGGGTCGGCGGTCGTGCCAGCCCCCATGATCAGGGGGGAGGGGGGAGGCCCAGCAGGGCAGCGGACGGCGGCGTCGCCCCGGGGCGGCACACAGGGCCCAGGTCAGGGCCACGGGAGGGCCTCCGAGGAGGGCACATAGCCTCAGGACGGCGTCCTTCCGCCGCGCCGCGACACACCGGGGGGCCAGGGGAGGGATACGGCAGGCTTCAGGCAGGCTCTAACCCGCTAACCCCTAACCCCCCCGTCGCAAGAGCGGCCAGGACATTAATAGCCATCAACCCTCGTTAATAGCACAGAGCACACACACACACACCTTTTTGGAACTGGCAATTGATTTCGAAGAGTTCGCGCAATGGACCCTCCCCCATGCGCCTCAGGCGAAGTATGCAGGACATACCCTGTCCCTCCAAGAACGAGGCAGGGTACTGCGTTTGGCAATGTCCATCGCTCAGCGACTGGTCACCTTAGGCTAGCTTCACCCAGCCGGCATGGTGACCCGCTGTGGCTCGCTTGTGCCGCTGGGGGGACCGGCGATTTGCGGTTTAAATAAACGCCCGTATTTTGCACGCCGAGAGGCCATGATTTCACACATCCGCAAACCCGTTCAGTATTGCGAAGAGCAGTGGGTGGCTAAGGCGGGAACACACCGCACACATGCGTTGCGCCCATACACATACCGCCCGCGTAAGACAGCAGCAGAGATTGAAGCACATAGGCTGCACAGAGCCTTGTGCGGGAACTTGCAGACAGGCCTGGCACCAGCATCTGGTGCACAGCTCACAGCTCACAGCTAAGGGTGGAGCCACAGGCTCCAACTTTGGAGCAGATTTTTTCCCCATCATCGGCGACGGTCGCTTGCCACAGCGCCCATACATAGGAACACGCAGGCACGTACCAACAACAGCACAGGCACACGTAAACAGGGCGCCAGCAAATGCCACTGTATGTGACACACACTCTCTACCGGCGTGCATCACGTGCAAGAGGCTGCGCAAAACAGCCCAGGAGTGTTGCTCTTTGGGGCATCATGAAGCGGGGCACGTCCCTCGCCGCCCGCAACTACAGCTCTGTGAGGCCCACAGATTGCCGCCGTGCCCCATTTGCGCACGCACACAACGGGGGGTAAGGCACTGTTGTGCAAGGGGGCATCACAAAGTGTGCACCCCAGTCCAGCCATCCAGGAAGCGTTGCTCCTCTCAACAGCCGAAGCGTTCATATAAAGCCCACGAGTTGGGCCTTCACAGACACGTCAAGCCTCTTTGAGGTCTCCACACCAACCCCCAACGCCTCCCGCCCCCAAGCGGCGGAGGCCCAAAACGCCATCCCCGCCCTCCCCACCAACCCCTGTTCCACCGGGGCTGGCAGAGACGCCGGATACGGAAACAATCTGCTGCCAGCTTTTTCTGGGGGCACACGGAAGGGCCAGCTCCGAGGTTACCTAACCGTACACACACAGAGGTTCTGATTCCGCAGAGGGGATGGATCACAGGCGCAAAGAGGCGACAACAGACCGAGACGAATACACCTGCTATCTCATGGCTGCATAAGGATCTACCTCGTAAATAGTACAGATCACACACACACACACACACACACATACAGACACACAAGTTGCAAATGTCTTTGAAAATGTGCTAGTGCCTGCTGTGCACTATGTCATCATGCAGTGGGCTACGTTTCTCGTAGACCCGAGTCGCGGCTGTGTGAAGCACACTAGCTCCCGCCGTACCCACGTTGCGCCCTCAAGCAACGTGGAGTACGGCACTGCTGCTCAAGGGGCCATCACCGTGTGTGTACGCGTGTCCCCACACATCAAAAGCGCACACTCTCAACGCAGCCTCTAGGCCCAAACAAAAAACGCTGCCTCTTGAGGCCTGCACGACCACCCATAGTCTCTCTGTGATCGCTGCACTGTCCCCCCACTCCTCCAGCCCCTACGCGCAGGAGACTTAAAGCACCACCGCCCTTGTCCCCCACCGCACTTGTACCACAGGGGCTGGAGGAGATAGGCATAGAGGATGTAGTGTCAAGCCAACTTTTTATGCTACGGCATGGAAGATCAAAGTTAGCGGTTACATAACCAACAAACATTGGAGGTTGTGATTCTGCAGAAGGAGCAGGACCACTGCCACACAGAGGCAACAATGTGACCCAAACGGGGTAAATGCCTCCATGCTGCATAAGGGTCTACCTCACAAATAATACAGCTCACACACATATACACAACCATTGTGTGACATGTTGTTGCCTAATCCGGGGGGTATGGGGAAAGAAGTAGTCCCAAATTTTAAGCCACCACAAAGCGAGGGTGTAGGCCGTCCGCTAAACCGCCGTTGGGGACCAGTAAATTGGGGGCGGGCCTTTTCACCCCCCCCCCCCCCCCCCGCTCTGGCGACCAGCGTGTACCCCATGTTTGCTGCCAACTCAGACCACAAGGCGATTTTGGGTGAATTCACACCCCCGTCTTTCGACACAGAGGACACGGTCCCCAGATTCTATTGCCCAGAGACCATCCTTCACGACCCGGAGGCGATGGAAGATCTGGAGACCTCTCTCAAGTCTATCAAGTCAACAGGGGATCAATGGTGGGAAGAGGCGCTGAGCTGCATCCAAAAGAAGGCGATCAACCATCAAAGGGAGCATAAAAACAAAAAGCAGTCGGTAGAGCTACAAGCCCCGCGGTTCCTGCGTGGCTCCACGAGAGACTCTGTCGCACCAACGGTCTACCAATTTCCATCATCACTGGGGATTGCAGCAACAGATGCAGCAACAGCCTACACCCTCCTGGTGGGGGTGTATGAAAAGGCTCAGCGTGACAGAACGGGCATGGAAACACTGTCCAAGCTCAAGGGGGTGATCACGACCGGGGAAACCTCAGGAGATCCGAGAACGCAAAGGAACGAATTGTATTGGTTAATGCGGGAGTTGCAGGAGCGAAAGAAACTTCAACAGGTGGTACCCAGGACAGGCTCGGCGATACGGGGGCCAAAGGCGGTGGCAAAAGAGCTGGTGGACCATTGGGACAAAGTGTCCACCCCGACGGGATCCACCGAAGAAGTTTGTGTGGCCTATCTGAAGTCGTTAGGAGTGGAACAGCGGCTGCGCAAGGCAGGTCGACTTCTTTTCAAGCAACTATCCCTGGACATAGTTCATGAAGGCCTCAAGAGGCTGAACAGCAACAGTTCCCCTGGATTGGATGGTTTCTCGGCAAAATTCTTCAAGAGGTTCTCGGGCATCTTCGAACCGCAAATGTATGACTCAATGAAACGCTTCCTCGAAGTGGGCAAAATGCCGGAGACATGGACCTCGGGAGTGGTGACAATGATCCCCAAGACGAAGGCGATGCAGACACCAGATTCGCTCCGACCAATCGCACTGCAAACTACAAGGCAGAAGTGGCTCACCAACATCCTTCTGATCCAGTTGGAGGATGTACTCCTCCACTGTATCCCGTCACAGCAAACAGGCTTCCTTCGACACAGAAGCATACTCCAGCATGTCTATGGGTCACGGGCACTCTGGGATGGCTTAAGTGAAGGAGCGGCGCTATCAGTAGACTTCAGAAATGCTTTCCCCACGATGTCTCACGAGATGGTGTCGGCAGCTCTGGGTCTGATGTGCATACCATTCTTGTATATCCGTCTGATTCTACACCTTTTGCGAGCACCGTATCTGTACTCCGTTGGAAAAGGATACGTCCCAGGTGTTTACCACCACCCGAGGGCAGGCACACGCCAGGGGGATCCACTCTCCCCGGCACTGTTCTCCCTGGTGGCATCTTTCGTGATTTTCCCACTACAAGACCTAGGTCCAGTACTGACTGTCATGATGTATGCAGACGACCTCATCATTTTCTTTGATGGAAGAGCCAACCCACAGCTGTTGAAAAGGGTATGGGAAGTGGTTTCACAATTTGGACAATTTTCGGGGTTGAAGGTCAACCTGAACAAAACGGCAGCGATAGTTCGCGATTGTGGGGGGATGGAGTGGGCGAAGTGCTTTCGGGACATTGGAGTGGACGTCAAAAACTTTGTCAAGTATCTGGGTGTACGCTTGGGGAATATTCGGCACCCACAAGACGACCAAGGATGGGGGCTGACGATAGAGCAGGCCTTCGCACCGGCACTGCAAGAGGCCTTTCGTCGCGCTAGGGTGGTATCCACGCTGCAACTGTCTATGAACGAACGTGCATTCATGGTGACATCATGGATTCTGCCGGTCGTGGCATGGGTGTCCAAGGCATATTACGCCCCAGTCTCGGTGATCAGGCAACTGAAGTTGGTGTACCACGTGACTATGGGTACCAACAGCTGGGGAATCACTCTACCAATTCTATCACGACCAAGAACGCAAGGGGGACTGGCACTACCAGAACCAGAACTGTTCTTTATGCACCAGGCAGCGGCTCCGTTCGTCAGCCTGTTGGGAGAGCCTCAAAAATTCCGTGACAAGGCAGTGGAGACCTTCTATGCATGGGCAACGGCCATAGGGTTCACACCGTCCAAGGATAACCTTCCATATATTCAACTGGGCATGGTCCGAACGGCAGATCTCACATTTCTGGGATGGTCGGCGAAGGCACACTCCAACATTCAGCGAGTGGCCCCGCAGGTGGCCCCCCCGGCAAACCGGAACCGCCTGCCGTTGTGGCACTCTGTGTATTTCCGAAATGAGTTCCGCTGCTCCTACTACAACACGAAATTGATCCGGCAGGGGGTGCTGACGTGGGGTCAATTCCAAACCTTGGAGGACGCAAGACTGCTCAATGCACTGCCTCGGACATGGAAAGAGGTCTACAATCATGGCGGACGACTCCTCAACAAAGTCCCCTCAAAAGGGGGGTTTGATACCCCCGCAGTCCATACCCAAAACTGGACTAGGGCATGGCTGCTCCAGTTCTACGCCTCTCAGCCAGGGGTCCGCGACCCGCAAACACCGGAGGTATGGGAACAGTTGGCACAGGCACAGCTACCGCCGAGGGCTCAAGACTTTGCGCGAAAGGCACCGTGGCACAAACTGACCGTACATGCAAGAGTCTACAAGAGGTCAGGCACTGACAAGTGCCCGTTGTGCTCACAAAAGGAGACGGTTAAACACGCGATGGTCGAATGCCCCATGTTCAAAGCAGCGGCGGCGGTAATACAGCATTACTATGGCCAGGTGACAACTGATAACAGGACATCCACAGTTCGAGATATGATGGAGTCCGACGACCAAGAATGGTTGCTGAAAACGAACCAAGGCTGGGCGATGTGGTCAGCAAGAAGTGCCCATTGGCGATATCGATGCGCAGTCAAGGCAGGAGCGTCGCCGGTGTTCACGTCATACCTTACAACATGGCTAAGGGAGCTATGTGAGTGGGTGGGATTTTACACAGGGGAGCGCAGGGAACAATGGAAAGGCTTTCAAAAATCACTGGAGCAACTTCGAGACACCGGAGTGCAGCCGCGACAAGGGGAAGTGCAAGTACATGGGGGACTGAATGCATGGTGGCAAACACACACGGAGTGCTTCACCCAAGAAAAATCAGCTGACAATCATAGTTGGCAAAGGGCAACGGAACCACGTCTGAAGCGCCCGAGGCAGGCAGGCCCGGAAGTGCTACAAGGAGTGCAAGATCTGATTGCAGAATTGGTGGAGAAAGGCTACAGGATAGTGTACACAGATGGATCGTCGAAGCGACTGGGCCACAAGGACATGCGCAGGGCCGGGGGATTTGGCGTGTTGGCGGCGGAAGACGACCAAGGACCAGAGGTGCGCTTCTGTGGCTACGTACCAACACATCACAGGCAAACAAACAACGGAGCAGAGCTTTGGGCAGCCGTGGAAGCCCTACAGGGATTCTGGGTACCAAAACTGGCAATCCTCACCGACTCGCAGTACCTGCAGCTGGGAGCGACTGGCAGGGCCCAACGCTGGAAGTCAAAGGGATGGACAACCACATCTGGAAAACTGCAAGTCCACGTCCCAGTCTGGGAAGTGCTGCTCCAGGAAATGGCGACGCCAGGAAGAGAAGTCAGGTGGGAACATGTCCCAGCACATGTCAACGTGCAGGGAAATGAGATGGCGAATGGATTGGCCATGGAAGGCATGTGTTCAAGCCCACTGTGGTCACAGCATGCTGCACCAAAATCATCATCAGGGTCAGAGTCCACGGTAGGTTTGAGGGGAGGGTCGGGATCAGAGTCAGAGGGCACAAGGGCACTCTGGTCTTCCCTAGGTATGGTACCCATGGACAGTGATGAACTGACAGGGGAAGCATCCGGGGAGCCAGCGCCACGTGAAATGGGACCGTACTCCTCAAGCAATACAGAAAGTGAGGAAATGAGGACAGGACACACACACCAGGGAGTGCTGTCGAGTGCACTGTCAGCAGCAGACACACTGTCCTTCAGCACTGATGTGAGTGACACCAGGCGACAGCGCAAGAAGCGAAGGCTCAGGAAACGCAGGAACCCAGGACAAGGTCGATAATGACAGAGCCAGTAGCCCTTGCACAATGGTGCATGCATGTCTGAAAAACCTGTGTTCTGACGCAGAATCTGCATCACATGAGCTGCGTTTTGTCGCAGTAGAGAATGCATCACATGAGCTGCGTTCTGTCGCAGTGAGCAGCAACACGCAAAGGAGAACTCCAAGCAGCTGAACGCCGTGTCCTAACGCGGACAGGCACCCAGGCGTTATGCCGTCTGGGAGGACACAGCAGGAGAAGGGATCTCACCAGCAGCGGTATGGCCCATACACACACATCCAGCCAGCCCCAAAGAAGGTCAAGCCTCAACAAGAACGCCAGCGTTTCAAGGTGCAAGCACTGAGTCAGCTGGACACCATTGCGAACGAAGGACTGCAAGCAGTTGAAGTAGAGCTGACCACAATGGCCTGGGCCCGCAACCAGCAGATCTGGCTCCGACTGGACCAGCCACATGACACCAGGATGCACTGTGAGATTGTGGACAACCATGGGGAACCACTGCTGATGAGCAATCAGGAGCTCTACTCGGTGATGGTCCAGATCAACTGGACCCTGAAGACCCAGGCTCTGGCGAACATGCAGGTCCAGTGGCGACCCAAAAGTGCAGGCAAGTGGCACCCGTTCCAGTGGGAGGCGATCCTCCACTGTCCGACGGCAGAAGGACACAGGGCGGAGCCCTCCTCGGTAAGCAGAACTGGAGATTGCATGCATGTGTGGCTGGCAGGCCGAGCGGACCTCTTGCGATTGTTCCAAAGAACGCTCTTCAGGCAGGCGGACCCGGTACCCGGGGACGCCATGCGGTTCCTCTACACGCTGCTGAACACACCCCCATGCGAAAGAAGATACGCATGACAGGGGGTGACACAAAGGAGATGAAGAGTGGAGCGCATGGTGCCATGGTGCAGATACCTCGTCGTCGTGGCTCAGTGGATACACCACACCTCTTCTGTCCCGTGGAGGATGGTTTGAACCCCGGGGGGGATAGAGATGCACTAAACAACCCGAACCCCCTTTTTTGGGCGCGAGAGAGAGGGAGAGAGAAACAGAGAGAGAGAGAGGGTAGAGCACAATGGGAAAGGAACGGAGAGGAGCTACAGGAGAGAAAGAGCAGGGGAGAGCAAGAGAGATTGGGAGGGAGAGAGTAGGAGAGAGACCCACAGAGCAAGAGACCGCGGCTAACCGGCGCAAAGGGAGGTGGTGGGTTCGAGCTGAACAGGGTGGGTTCGAGCTAATCAGGGTAAAAGGGACGCCACGGCGGCACGAAACAGTCAAGAAATGAAAAAACAGGGCGCCGTAGCGCCCCTGAGCCACAGGCTAGACACGTTGTCACGTGTTCAACAGCCTAAGCATGACTGGGGCTGCAAGAGTGCGGCCCAAGTGAGGAAGACGGAAACAAGTAGGCATGAATGTGTGGGCAGCATGCGCATACATGGTGTGGAGCTGAAATGGAATGCGCCACAAGCAATGATCCGTTGAGTTGCCTAACAGTCGGAGCACATGCTGAAATGCTGAGACGCCTTTGCGATAACCAAGGCGCCTTTGCGCCCCAGAGGATCGAGTATGACACGTCCTCACGAGCCAGAGAGCAAGTGCATGACAGGGGCACGACCTGCAGGGCAAGGGTTAGAGACTAACCGGCACTGTGGGTGGGTGGTGGGTGCGAGCTGACCTCAATGCCCAGAGGACCAGTGCCAATGCACAAACAGCAACCACCTGGTGTGGTACAAAACTGGTCTACGCTGCAGTGCAGCAAGCAAAACACTGAACAATGTGGTTATGACCATGCGCCTGTGACACGGGGGCGTATGCGAGCCCAGTTTCCGTTGCCTCATGGCCCCCGCTCTTGTGGCAAGGCCGCCAAAAGCGCCCCCGCCCCCGCACGCGCCACCTAGCCCCCGCCTCCCTCCCCCCTTCGCTGCTCTGTGCCCTGCAGGCCTAAAGAAACTTAAGCCGGCTCACCTCCGGTGGCGGCTTTGTATATCCAGGACCCACCCTGTGCCCCCCAGCACCCTCGTGCTTCCTCCACAAGCAGACGGCTTGCGGCAGCGTAGCAGCCATCGGAGGTAGCGGCATGCGCCCCGCACCGAAGGGCGCATATCCGGGGCGGCGGAGGCATGGCCGGCATGCCCCACAACTAGCTGCAAAGAGTGCGGGCTGTCCCTGCGTGTAGCGCCGCCCAAGACGATGGTGGGTGGCGGGTACGGCGGCCCGCCCCATGCACCCCCTGCCCCCCCCCCCCCCCCCCTCCCGAACACCCGGACAACTGCGGCCGGGGAAGGGGCCAGGGCCCACAGCTACGACGCCACTGCGCCGGGGCGATGGCACCTACCCCGCGCTGCCCTGCCGCCCCCCTGGCTAGCTGCACTTGTGGGTGGTGCCCTATGCCGGGTGGAACCCTCCAAGAAGGGGCGGGGGCCCCCGCAACCCCCCCGGAAGGGGCGGTGTGGCTCCGCTAGTCAATGGTTCGAGGCCACGCCGCCCTTGCGCGACACGGTCTGGAATCGTCCTGGAATTGGATAAGGATTATACATTGAAAATATTATTGAGGTTACTGAGGTGGACTGCCCCTCTGTGGGCACCCGTGCAGCTGGACACCCCGGTAAAGGTACTCAAACATCCTTTGAGTATGCGTAAGGTATAAGGCCCACCGGCCACCACCCCGGCGCCCACAGCACGGAGGGTGACCGGGAGGGGTAACAACCCCCGATCCCCCAACGGCAGCCCCAATGGTGAGCGCACCACCGGAGGGGGCATGTCTGCGGGTAACTGTGTACATAGTGAATAACGCAATAATTATTGTTTCCTGCCGTAAATAATGCTTTAAGGGTTTAAGGGCCTGCCCCAAGTCCAGTTTAAGTGCACCCCCCAAAGCCGGACTCAACCGGCCGCGTTGAGGTGAGCCCAGAGTCTGGGTATGGCAGGCCAGACGTAAGTGCTGGTAGTCGCTCCTCTTCGCAACCCCACGGGCTTAAACTGCCCAAGGGGGGCCCAAGGACCGTACAGTTCGGGAGTTCAGCCCCGGCGGGCCTTAGGGTTCTGGGTAAGAGGACTCACGTTGAGTCCCTGCTACTGTTACCCCGGGGTTGTGATCTCCGGCACTGCCTGCTTACCTCGGCTACTGCTGCTTGGTGTGCCTAGTGAGAGCAGAGGGCGCCCCCATCTTACAGCTAGCGGAGGCGAGGCGTTAGTACGATCTTCGGGCCGGAGGACCCAGCGCGGAGCTCTACGGATGGGGGTGCCTGATGCTGGGTAGCGTTGCACGACGTGTCTCAGCAATGGCCGCTAGCAGGGCGGGGCCCAAGACCCCCCCCCCCCCGTCCGACAGGACCGCGCCGCTGCAGACTACCGCCCCCTGCAGACGCCTACCACACCTGTTGCTGCTTAGAGCGCCCAGAGAGTGCGAAGGGACACCCCACCCTACAACTCACGGAGGCGAGGCGTTAGTACAGTCTCCGGACCGGAGGACCCAGCCCGGGGCTCTACGGATGGGGAGCCGGGTGCAGAGTAGCCCCGCAGGGCGTGTCTCAACAATGGCTGCCGGCTGGGAGGCCCCCCCCCCCCCCCAACCGGCAGGCCTGTGCCGCTACAGACTACCGCCCCCTGTAGACCTCTACCGCGCTGGTGGTCTTGGTTTCGGGTTTTATACCACATTGGTAGCGTAGCATAATGGAAGTGCACGGGGTCTTCGTCCCGGAGGGCGTAGGTTCGATGCCCACCGTGGAGGTAATGGCGCTGACGGCCCCGCTCTCACATGACAAACCCTCTAACGGATCACACGTGGGTGTAAGCAGATGGGCATGTTAAATAAGCCATTGTCGTGGCACTGTAGTGGACAGCCACCCCGCCCTGGGTTCCCGGGGGTAGGTTCGAATCCTGGGACTCGTAACTGGTGGGTGTGGCGACATCGTCCATAGATATCTCCCTCCTATGGGCCACTTTGTTTACCTTTTGTCTCATCTTCCACTTTTCTGGTTTCAGCAGGTGCTCAGGGATCAGGGATGACGGCCGTGAACAGGTTATGGCTTCACCCTGCTTGTCTAGTGTCGTCTGCATAGCTTGCCTTTTGACAGTTATAGACCTTTCGCCTGGTACCACTCGTTTTATGCTGTACATAACAGGGTGTAGCTTATTTTTTGTCCGGATGTAGCATAGTAGCTTGATTGTGTGCGGAACTCTTGGAACATTGGCTGGAACTGCCTAGGCGGGGGCATCCAGTATCTGTTACCAACCATGATTGAGCCCTACCGCGCTGCAGCGGCTTGGAGTGCCCGGTCAGTGCCGAGGGTCACAACGTATGCGGCTCAAAGGAGTGAGGCGTTAGTATGGCCAGCAGACCGGATGACCCAGCCCAGAGCCACAGGTAGGGGGAGCCTGACCCCGGGCAGCCCGGCAGGACGTGTCTCGGTAGCGGCCGCCGACGGGCGCAGCCCCAGACCCCACCCGGCCGGCGGGCCCGAGCCGCTGCGGGCACCGCCCCCAGCGGGCGCCCCACAGGAGTAGCCCCCCCCCAGGCGGGACGCCCCCGTCCCCCAGCGGGTGCACTTGCTCCCGCCGGGCGACAAACCACCCCGCCCAGCCGGGCGGCAGGACAAGCCCCCCGGCAGCGCATGAAGTGCGCGGGGAGCCCCGCAATCGGCGGCGCTGGGTGGTACGTGGGCCGCCGTCCCCCCATCCCGGCGCACGTAGACCGGCGAAGGCCGGAGGATGCGAGGCGCCCGAAGGCCCACCCTCCGCCCCGGCAAACGCGGCGCGGCCGCCGCCGGGGCATGCCGGCTTTCAGCGTCCCGCCCCCCCCCCCCCCCCGCGGGACCTGAACAATGTGGTTATGACCATGCGCTTGTGACACGGGGGCGTATGCGAGCCCAGTTTCCGTTGCCTCATGGCCCCCGCGGGACCGGAGCCTTCGAGAGTGCGCTAGGTGCTTGGGAGGCCCCTCCCTAGCGGGCGGCCACACGGGGGCTCCGGCCCTGCCCCCATACAGGGCAGCGCGGACCGGCGCAGGCCGG
Source organism: Eutreptiella sp. 'Long Island Sound 2002' (assembly GCA_964036045.1). Taxonomy (NCBI): domain Eukaryota; phylum Euglenozoa; class Euglenophyceae; order Eutreptiales; family Eutreptiaceae; genus Eutreptiella; species Eutreptiella sp. 'Long Island Sound 2002'. The sequence continues at coordinate 19,968,093 of OZ038401.1, read as the reverse complement.
GAGCCAGTCAGTCTCTCCCCCGCCCCAGCCGGTGCAGAACCCTGCAGCCAGGTAGCTTCTCCTCCGCCCCGGCTGGCATAGAACGGCCACAGCCGGGGCGAGCTGATGTCCTGGTGTCCTCCCTCCCGCCCCGGCCAACGTGGAACGGCCGCAGCTGATGCGTGCATGTCCCTATCCGACCTCCCTCCCGCCCCGGCTAACGCAAACCGGCTACGGCTGGGGCGACCCTGCAGCCATGTAGCTTCTCCCCCGCCCCGGCTAGCACAGAACGGCCACAGCCGGGGCGTGCTGACTGCCTAGTGTCCTTCCTCCCTCCCCGACTAACGCAACACGGCCATAGGCGGGGCGTGCATGTCCCTTGTCCGCCCTCGCTCCCGCCCCGGCCCACGCAGACCGGCTAGAGCCGGGGCAACCAGACTGCCAGGTAGCTTCTCCCCCACCCCGGCTATTGCAGAACGGCTACAACCGGGGCGTGATAACTGCCTGGTGACCTCCCTCCCGCCTCGGCTAACGCGGAACGGCCACAAACGGGGCGTGCATGTACTTGTCCGCTCTCCCTCCCGCCCCGGCTAACGCAGACCGGCTACAGCCGGGGCGTCCCTGCGACCGGGTAGCTTCCCCCCCCGCCCCGGCTAGCGCAGAACGGCCACAACCGGGGCGTGCCGACAGCCTAGTGTCCCCCCCCCCCCCCCCCGCCCCGGCCACGGCGGGACGGCCACAGCCGTGGCGTGCCTGCCCCTGTCCGAGCTCCCTCCCGCCCCGGCTAACCCAGACGGGCTACAGCCGGGGCGTCCCTGCGACCGGGTAGCTTCTCCCCCACCCCGGCTATTGCAAAATGGCCACAACCGGGGTTGGCGTGTACCTGTTCACTCTCCCTCCCGCCCCGGCTAACGCGGACCGGCTACAGCCGGGGCGTCCCTGCGACCAGGTAACTCCTCCCTCGCCCCGGCTAGCGCAGAACGGCCACAGCCGGGGCGTGCATGTACCTGTCTGCCCTCCCTCCCGCCCCGGCTAACGCAGACCGGCTACAGCCGGGGCGTCCCTGCTGCCAAGTAACTTCTCCCCCGCCCCGGCTAGCGCAGAACGGCCACAGCCGGGGCACGCTCTGTCTCCCTGGTGTCCTCCCTCCCGCCCCGGCTAGCGCAGAACTGCCACCGCCGGGGCGTGCATGTCCTTGTCCAAGCCCCCCCCCCGCCCCGGCTAATGCAGACCGGCTACAGCCGGGGCGTCCTCCCCCTAGCCCATGGCGGGGAGAACGGTTTCTCGGGAGCGTTAGGGAGCAGGGCAGGGCGCCCAGCACGCGACTCTGCGCCACAGGCACCATGGCAGAATTCCGCGCCCTATCCCTTGCGTAGCAGAGGCTCCACCTCGAGGCCCACCCACAGCAGGTGGGCCGCGTGGATCGCGTCGCCCTCGTGGAGGGAGCCCTCCTGGCAACGGTGCAGCACTGGCCCACGGCTACCGAGGTCGTGGGCGTGCCCCTTACGGACGCGATTGCCCGCATGCTGGGCATGCAGCTCCCCATCCTCACGGGCAAGGTGACCAGGGCCGAGCGCGCTCTGCTTGCAGCACGGTGGCCCAAGGTCCTGTGGAAGTCTGTGCCCGACATTGTGGACTGGTACCGCCAAGAGGTCCTCCCTAGGGGCGGTGACCATGAGCTCCAATGCGCGGGGTCGGTCCTGGGCCACATCCGGTGGGTCATGTCACAGCAGCGGTGCAGGGACAAGCTGAACCGGCCCCCTACCACCTCTGGCGCCTCCTCAACCAGTCTGTCAGCCCCGCGGGCCCCCGGTGGCCGTGCACTCGCTATGGATCTGGACCGCCCTGACGGCCGTGTGGGCCGCCCGGAGCTCCCAGGAGCCGGTCTGGGCCGGGGTCCCTGATGCCAACAGATACCCCGCCGACTGCCCACTAGCCCCGCCACACCTAACAGGCCTGATCTCCGGCTCCCTGCGCGTGGTGAAGGCCAACCCGGCGCTCCCCGAGCCGGCCCAGCCGGGTGCGCCCCCCGCAGCGCACGCTGGCGCAGCGCCGCCCCAGCAGCCAGGGATGGTTGCGGGACCCCCTTAGACGCCCCAGGAGGCCCAGGCGGCCGCGCCGGCCCTGGGACCCCTAGCGGTGGTTGACCCGCCGCACGGCCAAGGCCCGCCGCTAGGCCCCTCACCGGGGGGACCGCCGTTTGCCCCCGTCCGTGATGGCATGGCTATTGCGGAAGGCATGCGCCGCCTACCCGACCCACCATCCGCGGGGGGTGCACACGGCCAGAGCCCCGCACCGCCCCTCCCCCAGCTACCGATGCAATACCCCCAAGCACTGCCCATAGGGGCAGCGCAAGAACCAGCGGCTCCCTACCGCTAGCCGCCCTTGTCGCACTACTCTCCGGTGGCGCACCAGCCGCCCCCCCAGTATTCCCTGCACCCCGAGCCGGCCCACCACACGTTTGCCTAGTCCCCCTACGAGGGCCACGCTGTGGTCCACCGTGGCACGCAGCGGGCGGCCGAAGCGTCCAGGCTGATAGCCCCTGCCTAAAGTTTATGCAGTAAACTTGAGTTTAAATTGGGCAAGGGGGTGGGAGGAGGGCACCTTGTGAACACTCGCCTAGTGTTTGTTTGTTTTGTGGTGTGCCGTCGTCCTGACCATGCCTGAGTCTGAGAACCAGCCAATCAGCTTTGAGGATTACATTGAGCAGGGCCAGCATAAACTGGCCACGCAGCTGCTAAACGCGTCTACGCTTCAGCAAGACACGGACAGACTCGTGACGGCGGCAAAGACAGCCGGAGTCGATACCGTTGAATTTGCAGATCGGCTAAGATAGAAGTATGGACTGAAGGGATCCATGGAGGGCATCTACGAGCAAGTCGTGGCCTTCGGGACCCTCCACAAGCGGACCTTCAACTGGAACGACTGCACATTCTACATGTCAGCACAACATGCCCAAGTGATCGCAGGGAACGGGACCCCGGAGAAGAACCCCGCGGACGTGGTTTCAATTGGGGTCAGCTCCAGTGCCAGCGGGTCGCCAAACGACAAAGGGGTGCACGCGGACATCGAGAAAATGCGCCAAGAAATGGAGGACATGAAGCTCGTGATGGAGCAACAACTAAAAACGATACAAGAGCTCCGAGCGTCCAAGGCAGTGCCGCAGCTGCGGCAGGTGATTTTCGTACCGGAGGCGGGACAGGAGATGGAGGCCAACGAAGCGAAACCTGCCTGGGCGAGAGCGATGGCAGGGGCGATGGCAGGCTCGGCGGCGGAGAATGTGCAAAGCATGCTCGAGTCTGAGTACGAGGCAGGCATGAAGGCCCTGTCCGAAGTGTGGTCCCACCTGCTGTTCGAGGTCGAAAAGGAAGAAGTCAAGGCGCAGCTGGAGGCTCGAGCCGCAGACGGAGCAAACGAGGCCACGGGCTCGGAGAAGGCGAACCTCAAGGAGGAGGTAGCGAAGACCAGACCGAAGACGGGAAAATTGGCTCCGCAGCACGTGCAGGACAGACGGAGGGAGCGAGTGAAGGACCGCTTCACCAACATGGGAACGCCCGAGGAGACGTACGAGTCCAAAGGCGGCAAGGTGCTCAAGACAGGGAAGCCCCCGCGATATCCCTGCGACGTGTGCCGAGTCAAGCACTGGTGGTTCCAGTGCCCAGTCGAGAGCGACTGAATGGAAGGGGCCCCCCGTCGCCTCGGGGCCCAACGGGGCGGCGGGCGTGGGGGGGCAGCAAGTGCCCGTGGAGGGGACAGTTGGGGGTCGGCCCTCAAGAAGATGGAGCGACTACGCACGCAACACGCTCTGCACAGTTGGCAGACGTTTGTCCTGCTGGGATGGGAAGAATCGTCATTGGGGACATACCAGTGTCACCTGCGCAGGCTGGCGGCGGTCGAGCGGCGGTTACCACGTGATGCCAAGGAGCGGGTCCCGGAGCAGACCATATTGGAGTGCGCCCGATTGGGGAAGTCGGAGAGCACAATCAAGGGGATCATCAACGCGGCCTTTATGGCAACACAAGTGCGGCTGGTTGACGCTTGCATCCCGGCCACCATCTGGAGATCCGTCAAGGCGGCGAAGAAGACAAGGAACGCGGCAAAAGAGCGTATCTGGGGATCCCCAATCATGCTGCTACACATGGCGGCAAGGACCAGCAGCCTGGAGGACTGGGCAGTGGTCGGGCTGGCCATCGTCTCGTTCCAGCTCTTCCTGCGCGTCGGAGAGGCAGTCACCCTACAACCTTGGGCGGTCGTGGACGACGCGGTGCGGTTCTTCGACTCCAAGACGAGGCAAGACTGGCAACAGAGGTCCCTCACGGCGCTTACAAGGGAGTGGCTGCAGTGGCTCCAGCGACACTTCCCAGAGCCGGCGGCGGAAGGAAGACGACCGTGGACGACACAACAGCTGGAAAAGGGCATGCAACGCCTCCTCGTCAAATCCCCGTTTGAGGGTGCCCGCTGGCACGCGTGGCGCAGAGCCGGGGCTCGGGCTATGTGGACGGCTGGGGCCACAATTCGGCAGATCGCCGTGTGGGGCCGCTGGGCGCGTGACTCCACCGCGCGGTGGTACGCGCATCCGACCGAAACGCAGCCCGTGCAAGCTGAGGATTTCTGGCCGCGGCCCCCCCGAGAGGGAGCTGGAGGCAGGTGGCGCAACCGCACGACGTCCCTACGACTCGAGCAGCTCTGGCCGTCTGGGATACGACAGCAGTGGAAACACAGAAAGGAGCATGTGGCCTTTGGGCCCTCAAGGACCATGCCCGGGGCCGACAGGCACGCTGGGAATTCGGCGGCGGCCCAGGGCGGGGCAGGGAGCAAGCTGCGACCGAAGGGGCAGCTCGCCAAGCACAGGCAGGCACCCAGCAACGGGGGCGGCAGTTCGACAGGGGCGCGACAAGTTCGGGACGGTGGGCAGCAAGTGCCGGCCTCCTCGACCGAGTCGGCATCGTCCGACTGCCGACCCACAGAGGAAGCCCCCACCCCCTTGCGCCTGGTTCCTAAGTTCAAAAGGGTGCGCGCTGAGGAGGCCCGAGCACAGGGGGAGTTCAAGCGAGTACGGAGAGCCACTGGCAGCGTGTCCTACTCGTCTTACTCCTCCACCACTTAGTGGAGAGCCGTGGCTGTGCATGGGCGGGTTTGGCGCTTTGTTGGCGGTGCTGGTGCGACTGGTTTCGCGGGTGTGGTGGGTTGCGGTGGTATGCGCGTCGTGCGTGGCCTGCGTGTGTCGAGTCGGGGCGAGGGTAACGTCTGATGCTACCTTTGGGGCGGAGCGGCCCTCCAAGGCCAGGTTCCGAGAGACCATGTATCAGCTTTCGCTGCGCTTTGCGCAAAAGTGGGGTGTGGAACAGGGACACGCGTACAAGGCGTTGGATGTGTTCAGGAGAGAGGTGTTCCAGTTGAGTGAGGATTTGAGGGACGACAAGCCACTGCTAACATGGATGCACCTGTGCGAGGCCATGGTCATGGAAGGGCTTAGGGAATTGCTGGACGGCATTCACCCCGCCGTGCCGGAGGGTGAGGTGACTCCTTAGATGGCGCAAAAAGGGATAGGATCCGTGGGTGCGGTTCCGCTGCCGGAGTGGCTGTGGCAGATATATGTCAGTCCGCGGCAGGAGTTTTTGCTGTCGTCAGCGGAGGAGGTACGGAAGGTGCGGGGGACCGCGGTTGACATGCTCAGCGCCATTGCAAGGACGGGGGCACTACAGCAACTGTCGAGGCAGGAGGCGGATGCCTTGGGCATTCCGTGGTCGCCTACGGCGGCTGCCTTCACCATCCCCAAGAATGAGACCAAGGCGCGGCTTATCCTGCACGGGGTGCGCGCCAACCAGAGGCAGTGGGAGGGCGGGTACAAGGTGCCGCGTGTCAGCCTGCCTCAAGTGGAGTCTTTAGCGGAGGCTTTTTCGCGAGGGCTGCGTGGCTGGGGGGCCAACATTGACGTCACAAATTGTTACTGGTCCATACTGCTGCCTGAGGGGAAGAGCCACCTGTTTCGTGTGGGGGGGGAGGAGTGCATGTGGGTTTTTAAGACGCTGCCGTTTGGTTGGAGTTACAGTCCACTACTGTGTCAGCGACTGCTGGCACAGTTGACGGGGAAGGTGGGGCCGGAGGTGGCAGGGGTGGTGTTGCGGCTCATGCACTACCTGGATGATTTTCTGGTGTTCGGCGACTCCGAGGCTGCCGTAGCCACAAAGCTGGCGGCGTTGAAGGAAGTTCTGGCAAACGCTAGCTTCCTCATCAGTGACAAGTCGTCCAGTCGGCCGGAGAGGGAGCTAGTCTTTTGGGGCAAGCATGTCGACTTTGGGCGGGGGGTCATTCTGAACACCAGGCACACGTTGGAAGATGCCCTGAGTAGGTACGTGCTGATGGCATCCAGGCCGGTTACGCGAAAGTCCGTACAGCGGGTGGTGGGGAAGTTGATCTGGGCCTGCAGACCGTCGCATTGGTCGAACCTATTTCTGGCGGGGCCCATTGCGCATGTGCAGTGGGGCGCAAAATGGATGCCGCGACCGCCCACAAACCTTCTGCGGTCGCTGTCGGGTGCGTTGTGGTTTGCGGGAAGGGGCTGGTGGCCGCCTACGTCACCCCCCCCCCCCCCCCCGCCCCCAAAGGGGCTGTGCCCGCAGGTGTACTCAGACGCGGCGCGGGACGGAAATAGTGGCAGGCTGGGTATGTGCTCATCGGCGGGAGCACACCACTCCCTGCGTGTGCCGCTGCAGAACCAGCAAGCACTGGAATTTCAAGGGGCGGCGGCGGCCGTAAAATCGGTGGTGGGACGAAAACTCCCGTGGGCTACGCTGCATCTGGACAACCAAGGGGTGCTCTGGGGACTGAGAACGGGGAAAGTGGGAATTGGGTTGCGGGAGCAGCGTCGGTGTGTCCGACAAGTAATGTATGCTCTGGCAAAGGGGGGGACTTCGGTACACCTTTCGTATGTACCCGGGGCAATCATGCCGGCGGACTACCTGTCTCGGGTCCGCAGCAATTTTTTTTGTGACAAGAGCATGGCACTGGGGTCTGCCTTCGACCAAATGGCAGATTTGTTACCTGTTTGCACTCAGACAGAATGTTGGGGCGTCTTGCGGTTCTGATTGCGGGCCGTGAGTCTGCGCACCTGTTGTGAGCCTGCGGTGGGTGTGCGTGAGCGTCGTGCGTGGGCCCGGCAGCAAGTGCTTGGGCTGTTGAGGGGAGTGTTGTGCACTGCTCGTGGCAAAATTTGTTTTGCGGCACCACGTGCACTACACATGCCACGAGCCGGCGGCGCACAGCGCGATGCGGCGCAGGTGGCGGCAAAGCGGGGGCGAAGAGACGATAGATTGGTGGCGGCTCACAGGTTTGAAGAAGTATGCGAGGTGGCGAGCGTGTCATATCGAACGTGGACGGTCACACCAGAGCTGGCGAAAAGCAAGCGCTTTCCGGTCGTGATGCGATCATGCACACGTGTCGAGGCCACATGGCAGCGCGAGACGCAACGCAAGGTCGAAGGAAAGCCACAGGGAACGCACTCCATGGAACGGGCTGTCTTCATCCCAAAGTGGACCGGGGCGACACACGGCGTACGAGTCTCCGTAACGGTGGAAAAGCCGAAACACGGGCCACGATTGCCGCCGGGGACGCAAAGGCTTTGGGCCGCCGGTTCGCTGGCTATGGTGCGGGCGGTGGCCGCGGTGATGCGGGAAGTGCAGCAAGAGGGGGGTGGGCCCGGAGAGGCGGCAAGCGCAAGTGGAGATGTGGGCCAGCCTCAGTAAGAAGGGTGATTTTGAGTATTTTTTTTGTGTTCCTTGGTGGTGGTGGTGACGGATGGTGTTGCCGACACAGCAGCAAAATGGTCACGCGACACTACGTTTTTGGGTTCAGCAATGTCCACGACTGTGCACTGTTGTCTCGTCTGCTGCGTGGATGGCAGTGAGGGGAGGTGGAAGGAGGTGCATGGAGTTTGGTGGGGCGAAGCAGCAAGTGCCAAGCCCATGGGGGGAAAAACAATTTAAACTAAAGTTTATGCAGTAAACTTGAGTTTAAATTGGGCAAGGGGGTGGGAGGAGGGCACCTTGTGAACACTCGCCTAGTGTTTGTTTGTTTTGTGGTGTGCCGTCGCCGTCGCCCTCCCCCCCTCCCTAAACCACCGGGCGCGTGCTGGAAGTGCGTGGGTGAGCGCGCAAGGCGTGGCCAAGGGACGCAAGGGCCGCGGGGCGAAGTGTGGCGCAGGGGCACAGAGCAACTCGCCAGCGGGGCCGTGACACGCTTCATGGGAGAACCACCGCCCACCGCAGGCACAGGTCGCCGACACAGCAGCAAAATGGTCACACGACACTACGTTTTTGGGTTCAGCAATGTCCACGACTGTGCACTGTTGTCTCGTCTGCTGCGTGGATGGCAGTGAGGGGAGGTGGAAGGAGGTGCATGGAGTTTGGTGGGGCGAAGCAGCAAGTGCCAAGCCCATGGGGGGAAAAACAATTTAAACCGCCTATCCACAGCCAAGGACGACCTGTACCTCCGCATGGCCGCCTTCTCATCCGCCCTCGGCATCCTCTCGGCCCTGTGCGCCGCTCAAACGGGCGAGTAGGTCGCGAATGTCCTCGTAGCCAACGCTGCGCGTTGGGGGGCGGAGGGCCCGGCGGTGGCGGCGGCGCTAGCCGACTGGGTCGCGTACCTAGAGGCCGGCGAATATCTCACCTTGGCGGATGAGACTCGCCACCGGTGTGCCGAGCGGCTATGGCAGTCCGTGGCGGCCCTCCCGCGAACCACGCCCTTCGCCGCGGTAGCCACCGCCATCGCATGCACGGCCGATGTCCCGCCCGACATCCGTGCGGCCCTCGTGCAGACCACGGACCGGGGCACCTTCTGGACAGCCCTGGTAGGTAGCGACCGCCGCCTGCCCGGAGGACCTCCAAGCGATCGAGACGGCGGTCCAGGACCACGGGGGCATGTCATCGCTGCCCGCCTGGGCCAAGGCGGCCACCCAGCACGTGCCGGGTGCAGTGGCGCCCCCTCCCGCGGCCCCGCGCCCAGCCTGGGCGCTGGAGGCCTCAGCGCGGATACCGGGGGCGGCAACCATGCCAGCAACACCCCAGCGGGCAGCCCCGCCAATCTCCCAATACCCGCCCGGCCATACCCCCCACCTAGCGTTGTTCCCTATGCCCTGGCCGACGGCCCCGGCCCCGGCCCCTTGGACCTCGCCAACTACCCCCGCCCAGGCCCCACAGCCGGCCCCTTGGGCGCACCCGCCCCAGTCCCCAGTCGCAGCCGCCCCCTGGCAGGCGGCATACGCCCCCCCCCCCCCCCCGAGGCACGGATGGGCTCCCCCGCCTCCCACCAATTGATCATCGAGGTCTCCGGTCTCAGTCCGGAGACCATGACGACCGCTGCGGTCCACCAAGTTCGTCCCGCAGCACAGCCTCCGGCGCGGGTACGAGTATGTCCCCTGCTTCGAGGCAGCGTGGCACGCGTTTGCGGGGGACCAGGCCCGCGCCCTGAGGCCGGTGATGACGGCAGCACGGTACGTGCCCGCGACGCTGCGGTCACACTGTGCCGATCGCTCCCTCTTCTCCCCACCGCCCGAGCAGGGCCAGCCCCCCAAGAAGAAAGCGAAAGTGCAGCCACCACCGCCGCAGCCCCAGATGGGGCGGCAGCCGCCGGCCCCAGCGGCCATGTCACCTCCACCTGCGGCTTTCCCGTCGCCGCCGACCCTCCCGCCCCAAGGCTCCCTCCAAGCCTCGCCCTGGCCCCCAGCTCATTAGCCCGCCCTGCACCCGACCATGCTCCTGACTGCGCCATTGGTGTGGCCTCCCCAAGGGGCTGCAACCCACGCGCCCGGGGCACTAGGGGGCCGAGCGGGGGGATACTGACTGCCCCTCCACCTCCCCCAGGGGGTCCGCTGCCCGGGCCCGCTCAGGGCTTTGGTGGTGGCCCTGCTACCCCACCCCGCCCCTCCCCAGGTGCGCGCTCTGGCCAGCGTCATCAACAACTTCTTCCGGGATGCCCCCCCCCCCCCCGCACCCGCCAGTCGTGATGTTTTTATTGTAAAAACGGAGGTTTTGAGCGACTAACGAAATTGGTCTGCATTGTTTGCATTGCCTGTCAGCAATGTGCTGTTGCCTGTGTACATTAGTGTAACACATGTTTTAGTGCATTTTTGATTTGCATCCATGGGTGATGGGCCCACTTGCCCACCCTATTGTTTCTTTACCCATCTTGGAGTGGGTCTTCAGGACTCTGCATGCATTGTTTTGCTGGAGTATGCCTGAGTGGGATTGACTGTCGTCTGGTTTTCAGGAAGCACTGGATTCTGTCGTGTATGTTTGCAGCTTGTTTGGAGTTAGTGTAAAACCCGACACCATGGGTGGGGCCCAGCGGGGCCGGACCCCGTCTGCCTCCGCTGTGCCGCGTGGTACTGGCGCCCGGCGGAAGGCGAGCCCGCGGGCTGCCCCGCTTGTGGCTCCCGAGAGGCACTGTACCTCCCCCCGGCTGGCCCGGTGTTGGGAATGGCGATGCGTCCGCATTCCGCTGGGATGCCGCGCGCTGCTCGTCGCCCGTCGAGCGCGGGGTCCCTGTCTGACCGCGTGGTACTGAGCGTTTAGCGACCTCGCCCTGTCCCGCCTACCGGCCGTTGGAGTCCTCGGCCTCACCCCCCCCGTCCTCCATGCCCTGCTCGGCATCCTCCAGCCCTGGGTGCAGGTGCTGGGCCGCTCTACGCACAGGCTCGGTACCAGCGCCCTGTCCTTTCCCCTGATCGTCGCGTGGTCCTCTGCGCCTAGCGCCCAGCCGACTCAGGCCCCCTGCTTGACAGCCTAGCGGGATGGCGCTACGACGCCAGAGACCACCGCCGCCTGAGCCCCGGGGGCGAGCCCCCGGCCCTCCTGCAGCCCTCGTATGCCGTGGGGCTTCAGTGTTCCAGCTGCAAGAAACTCCGCGCGGCCCGGGTGAGCGAGGCCTCCGCCCCACCCCAGGGGCCTCGTAGCAGGGGCTGTTCTGTATACGCCTTGACTCCGCCACGCAAGTCACTGTGGAGATGGCGTCGCGGGCCGTCGTAGAGCTCGGGGAAATGGCCCAGCCCGGGGCGGTCCCGGTGGGCCAACTGCAAGGCACTAGGTGCGAGCCGCCGCCCCCGGACCCGGGCCTGCCCGAGGAGTATGCCTCGTACACGCTTCGCCTGCCGCACGACCCCCTAGGGCACCTGCAGCGCAACCCCCCCAACGTGGGCAGACTCCGCGTCGTCACAGCCAATTGCGGCGGCCTAGGGTTGGACCCTCGGAAGGTCCCGCGCCTCATCGTGTACCTCGCCTGTGCGGAGCCCGACGTCGCCCACCTACAGGAGGCGGGCACGCACTTTGGTGCCGCGTGGCTGGCCGGCCTGCCGTACCGTGTGTGCGTGGGGCCGGGATCAGCATTAGATCAAACCGTGGCTTGCGACCTCAGGTGAAGTACTCATAATGAACGTAAACCACAAATACTTCGAGCATTGGATGACTCGTAAGTGCTGATAGGCTTGGTACCCTTGGGGTGCATATGTAGGGGATAGACAAGATAACATCAATGAACCTAGCCCTTTCCATGGGACTGGAACATGCTCACAGCATGGGCCCCTCACCATCAGATTTGCACACTCTCCGGGTTTGTCTCCAGAGCACACTTGGACATATGGTGCACCAGAATGTAAAGATTCTTACTTACTTACAGATACTCAGTGACTGATACCTAGTGACTTTTATCAGCCAGAGCAGTACTGTCCTGGGCATCAGTACAGTAAGGAACAGAATTATTCCATATTACAGTCTTTTTACAGACTACAGTACCACCCTTGGCGGCTGTGCAACAACATGGAGCCATGAAACTTGCTGGAACAAATTTTGGTCCTCACAGGCAAACCTTTGCGGAATGGAACGGAACCGTTCATGGGAATAAGACCCCCCTTTTGTGGAACGGTTGACATAGAACAGTTTTGGGCCAAAATACCCCCCCTTCCCACTGTTCCCTACCTAATCTCCAAGTGAGCTTTATGTTGGGAAGAAGGAGAATGCAATGTCATTTGGGCCTTGAACCCAAATGGGGTTTGGCCCCATAAATCATCGCATGCATCAACACGACACCTTTCCCATGGCCGTTGCCAAAGAGCCGCACTGCGCGCTGCACCAGGTGCTCTCCCTATATTCAGTTTGTGGAACACATATCTTCGTTAGCATTCAGGGTGGTTCCTCAAGGGTCCATATCCAAAGGAATGAAGAAATGCCATCGGTGAGCTTCACCCTTCAGTCCCTTGGTCTGGAATCATGGTGACAGCATTGGGGAGCTGCCATGTGGTGGACATACAACCCTTAGAGCTGAGAGATTCTTGAGCGCACACCAGGACACACGGTGCGCCAGGCTGCAAATAAAGAAACAACGGAGAGGGCAGCTGTAGCCCCCCCCCCCCCCCTGTCTTAGCTACGGTCTTGTCCAAGTTACAGCGGGCGTAGGGACCGTATTAATTTGGGACCTAATTTGATTCGGTACCAATTGTAGTGCAGCCACATAAGACATGGGTTTGGTGACAAATTTGCCAGTTACATAGAGTCATGGACACAATTTTTGTGAGTGTTTGCCCACTTGAACCCACATAGCTCTGATTTTGGGGATATTTGGGCATTGTGTTCCCCATGCTTGCACCAGCTCAGTCGGTAGGGATAGGTCGGTCATACCCAACCCCCACCCGAAACTGGCCCTGTCAATGACCCATGACCTGCTACGTGTACTCTTGATGGACACTTGGTGGAACTTCGGTCACGAGTTGAAAAAAAAATTCTTGCACCAGCTCACCAGGTCGGTAGTTGTATGTGGTACGCACAAGCTACGGCCTTGTCCGTAGGGACTGTGTTAATTTGGGACTTTTCCGTAGCTTAGACAAGGGGGGGGGGGGTTACAAACTCAGGGATTCACGGTAGGAAATCCCCCCCCCCCCCGATTGCAACTGATTTCCTGCTTAGCATTTTTTATTGTTTTTGCATGAGCCTTGAGTGTACTTTCAGTCACGAGTTGTGCTTGGCTTCAGGGGGCAACAGGGGGGGAATCCATGTGCATCCCTTGCCTATTTTTTGCTTCATGTTCCAGGTGCCTATTCAGCCTCAATCATGCATGCACAAATGATCCACGAATGCCACTCCAAGCTTTTGCCACCATCAGCAGATGTGCGTGTTGCTACAGTGCGGAGCTTGATGCCGAAGCTGAAAAGCAGAGGCCGGCATGAGCAATGCCGCTCTCCACACATGTCAACGCCGCGTTCCACTGGACATGCTTTGCAGACCCCTGGCCCCAAGGCAGGATACAGAAACCGGCTGGCCAAATGCTCAAAGAGCTCCAGTGAGGGCGTTCCCTTGGGGTCTGGCTTGTTCCATTCCTGTGAACCAGCTTCGTCTTCATCCCCATCCCCATGGCCCTCCGTTGCGGCGTCTCTGCGGCCACTCAAATCCCCGTCTCCAACGCCTGCCCGATCGGAGGCCCCAACTGCATCACCATCGGCCTCCCCAGCCCCATCTACGCCTCCTGCCCCATCGCAATGCCCATTGCGGTCCTCTGTTGCACCAACCCCATCCCCATCCCTGCGACCCACCGAACCAGCGCCTGCTCTGAATGAAATGGAGACCGTCGAGTTGTCCCGTGATGACCCCGATCCATGTAACGGCTCTGCAAATCAAATGTTCTGCGGCTGGCCGGACATAAGATCACGTTCATCGTCATTGGGGATTTCTGATGTCAATTCTGACGACGAGGAGGAGGAGACACCACGAGGGACCCAAAGTGGCGCCGAAGATGACGATGACTACACAGAGGGAATGCCATCCCCCACCCCGTTGGTGCCAGCTCTGTATGACACGTTGACTGCGTTCACTTTCCCTCGCCACGCTTTTGGAAAGAGCCCTGCACGACAGACCCCAAGTGATGCAGAAGATGGCGAAGAACTCGAGAAGACCAACTCGTCGCTGATGAAAAAGTTTCGCTGGATTCGTCAATTGTTGAAGAAGGATTCGGACCGAGCAGAAACGCCGCTCGATGTTGTAGATGCTTGACACGAATGCTGTTGGGGAGAGCCTGTTTGTTCAGGACAGACTGGACGGGAATTGAATTGTGCGGAATCGACACTGAGAATTGCTTTGCGGGCGTATCTGGGGTTGGTGTGTCGAGCCCAAACGCTCCACACCGAAACCTTTCTCGGGTTCCCAAGAGATATCACAGAGTATCCCCCGCCTTGACGGCAGTGATGGATCTAATTTGTGCGCCACTCAGGGGGTGGGGGTGGGGGGGGGGGGTAGTGAATTGTGACATGTCACAAAAAATACAATAGGCCATAGTGGGAAAACAGCTTTTCTGAAAATATTGTGACACCCAAAAGGCTCTGCGGTACTTCCTGAGGGCAGTGGTATTTCCTGAGGGCATGTGGGCAGGTTGCTGAATAGTTGTGTCTGTGCTTCTGACCTTGCTTCTGACCTTGCTGTTTTTTGTGACATTCATCCATCCACTGCATGCACAGCATAGAGATGCAAGGTTTCAGATTCAGGCAGCTCCCTGTCCTCTTTTGGAAGCATTTCCACAGATGCCTCCAGCGCAAGCGCCCTCACTGTCAGTGACGAGGAAAGTGGTACTGACAGTGACAGTGACAGTGAATGAGAACCCTGCTGCACAGTGACAGTGAATAAGAACCCTGGGAACGCGTTCTGCCAGAAACTGCAGAGTATGTTGATAACCTGGGACAGGTTTCGGATTCAGGCAGCTCCCTGTCCTCTTTTGCCAGCGCAAGCGCCCTCACTGTCAGTGACAGTGAATGAGAACCCTGCTGCACAGTGACAGTGAATAAGAACCCTGGTGGACTACCCAGAAACAAAAAAAAACTGTTTGTTGTTGCCTGTACCCTGCTGCACACACATGCCTCTCTGGAAGGGTTGTCCTGCTTGCCTCCTGGTACCCTGCGTGGCTCAATCTGTGACCGGGTTTTTTTGTGACGCGTATTGTGACGCCTCGTCACAACAGGGGGGGGGGGGAGGGAGGGACACCCACCCCCCCAATTACATCCGTCACTGCTTGACGGTGCGATGGCAGTGGTACCAAACCCCCAGTGACCATTTCCACTGGCGTATCGGTTTCTCTTTAGGTGATGTTTTCTCTGCACATCGCACACCTCAGCCTTCGGCCTTTCGTGTGCTCCAAGAGCACACTGGGATGCCTATGGGCGTGGCAGTACCTGGTATCAGGTGTAGCCCATCCTCACCACGTGTTATGTCCGCTCCACATTGCTTTCCGGGACCATCGTAGCATCGGACAGCTCTGATTCTTGATTCCGAGAGTTCCCTCAAGTGCAATCTGGTGAGAGGGCTTCGCCAACTTGCCATGGCCTGCAGCCCCCACCATTCCCTCAGCCCAAGAGTACACACTCAGCGCCATGGAGGTGCCGTTGCTTCTGCTCTGCCGCTGACGTGCTGCAGGATGCTGCACATACGAGGGTTTCCTCTTCTCCCATTCTCCCAAGACCCCGGTTTATGTCCCTGGGGCTCGGCATCGAACGGTTCCCACCGTGTCAAGTTTCCTGAATACTGCTTTGCGTGCCACTGATGCCTCGGCGCACGCTGAAATATGGCCGCATTGCAGGCAGCACATCGCGTACGGACTGCATGACTACTAAGTCAGGTGGTGCAAGAAAAAAACATTCAGATGTGGTGCCGATGGATTATGTCTACTGAAAGCTAAAAAAAAAAGAGTTGCTGAACAATCTGTTGAGCTACTGTTGGTACACACATGATTTGTCAATTTGCCTGGCCTACTGCGGCCCCCAAATGCCGATTGTCCAATAGAGGTTTTTGTTTGTGCATGACCCCTTCACTAATGGCACCCAAGGAACACAAATGGGCCCCGTGAAATGAAGACCGAATGTTTTTCATGCTGTGATGGGGAGGAGGGCTGAAGGACGCCACGCTGCACTCCTCAGCATCCGCCATGGAGGTGCCGTTGCTTCTGCTCTGCCGCTGGCGTGCTGCAGGATGCTGCACATACGAGGGTTTCCTCTTCTCCCATTCTCCCAAGACCCCGGTTTATGTCCCTGGGGCTCGGCATCGAACGGTTCCCACCGTGTCAAGTTTCCTGAATACTGCTTTGCGTGCCACTGATGCCTCGGCACACGCTGAAATATGGCCGCATTGCAGGCAGCACATCGCGTACGGACTGCATGACTACTAAGTCAGGTGGTGCAAGAAAAAAACATTCAGATGTGGCGCCGATGGATTATGTCTACTGAAAGCTAAAACAAAAAAGAATTGCTGAACAATCTGTTGAGCTCCTGTTGGTACACACATGATTTGTCAATTTGCCTGGCCTACTGCGGCCCCCAAATGCCGATTGTCCAAAAGAGGTTTTTGTTTGTGTGCACATACGAAGGCCCCCTCTTCTCCCCTTCCCCTGCTCTAGGACCCCGGTTTATGTCCCTGGGGCTCGGCGTCGAACGGTTCCCACCGTGTCAAGTTTCCTGAATACTGCTTTGCGTGCCACTGATGCCTCGGCGCACGCTGAAATATGGCCGCATTGCAGGCAGCACATCGCGTACGGACAATCGGCATTTTGGGGGCCGCAATCCGCTGACGGCAGCATGTATACCAACAGTAGCTCAACAGATTGTTCAGCAACTCTTTTTTTTTTAGCTTTCAGTAGACAGAGTCCGTCGGCACCACATCTGAGTGTTTTTTTGTTGGACCACCTGACTTAGTAGTCATGCAGTCCAAAAGAGGCTTTCTTTGTGCATGACCCCCTCACGAACAGCACGCAAAGAACGCAAATAGGCCTGTTAACTGAACACGGAATGTTCTTCATGCTTTGATGCGGATGTTCTTCGTGCTTTGATGCGGAGGAGGGCTGAAGGACGTCGACCCAACAGAAGAGCAACCCTCCACGCGGAGTGTTGACAATTTTACAAAAACTAGATGTGCAACAAACGGAATGTCAGAGGCCTTGCATTGGCTTATTCAGGGTGCATTATGCGCTTGCGAAATGGTTTGCCCAAATCGGGTGTGATAACAAAGCGGCATGTCACAGGGATGGTGCATTGTGTGATTGTGCAGGATATATAGAGACACATGGCCATTGATAATAAGGCGTATGCACAACGAATAACTTGCAACTCTACCTCCTGCAATACCTGTTCCTGATGCTGCTCCTCAACCACCACCTACTGTCAGTGTCAACGTTGCCCAAGTGCAGCAACTGATTCAATGTTGGAATTGTGACGTTCTGCAGACCCCCAGATTGCTCCCACACAATGAGATGAGCAGCACATCGCTGAATTCCCTTGCCAGAGTTGTCTGGTGGGTGTCGAAATCGGCACATTTCCCTACAATTTCCCGACAGTCGGCACGAACCCCCGCCCATACCCCCCCCCCCATACCTCCCCCCCTGTACCTCTGAGGTATGGGGGGCGGGGGGTTCGTGCTGTACATACATAATCCCCCCTTCCTGATTTAGCAGTCCGCTGGCCCTGCTCTACATGGCATGTGGAGGGTCACGCAGCTCATATCAGATGCACAGCGAGCAGCCCACACACTGCGCTGCTCAGCATCAGCCATCCAACAGTAGGAGGGTTCCCTCCATAGAACTGGAACAAGTGCGTGAAACCGGAAGTATTTGGTGACCCATTTTGCTTCACCTTCACCCTGTCCAGATGCTGCCCTGCTTGCCCCTGTCCAGATCAGTGCACCACCTGACTAGAGGAGGGGGAAACCTTCGTTAGGGTTTTCGTTTTTTTGTTTCGTTTTTCAGTTTGGTGCCGAAATTTTTCCCACGGAATTTTATTGTGCAATTTGGGGCACTCCGTGCTCTTTGTGCATCCTCAGGGGGCCTTGCTCTTTTATTTTCATCTCTGATGATTTGGTGTTGTTCAAAATTTGGGCCTGCCGAAGTTTCACACGACGGATTGTCCACAAGGAACCAAAGGTTGCTGGCAGTGTCGATGTTTACCGTGTCTGATGGCCCTGCACCAAAATTGGAGGTGTGTCGAAATTTTCCCCTCACGAAATTCCCCCCCCCCCCCCGAAATTGTCCCGAGACGGAGTTTCCCCCCGCCCTGTACAAACAAAGTCTAGTGGTAAAATGGAATCGTTCATTCATGTGTTGATGCTTTTTTGTTGGGTAGCCCGTATCAGCCAACAAACAGCCAGTGCGCTTTGTTAGCGGAATCATATCTGAGCACGCCCCATGCTTAAGTTGCCACACAAGGGAACGGCACAGTGGGCGCATGGGTCAACAGCCCCCTACTGGGGGGCGGGCACCGGTGGAGGCGCCCCCAGGGGTGGCGGAACCGGCGGAGCTGGGCAGGGATGGGTGGAGGGCACCGGGAAGGGTGCATGGGCAGGCCAGCAGTGAAGTCACCTGAGCCCTTGGCACGGGTCCTTCTCTCGCGCCATGTACACTAAGGGTGGGGCTTGGGGGGCGGCACGGTGGCTCTGCCATGTCCTGCTTCTGCGCTGACCCCTGTACGCACAGCGTGCAGGACCTAAACAGGCTGACCTGTTTCCGCAACTTTTGGAACCGTGGGATTTGGCGGTTCCATTTTCTGGTGGTCCATGAAGATCACGTTTTTTTGGTAATGTGAGGCTGGGAATGTATTTTGGGGCTGTTGGTTGCTGCCCTGCCCCCCATTTACACCCCTTCTTGGCGTTCAGAGGTGGAGATTGGGGAATCACCTGAAGACTGGTGCATTCCTCATGCAACAGTCCCCTCTTGCCTTTTCTCACGGCGCGCACAAACAGCGCCCTTGTCCGAGCAACAAGAGGTGTCATTTCCATCAAATTTTGGATCTTTGGTGTTGCTCTCGCAAGGCGGGGGGGGGGGTTATTTGATTCCCGCTGCGTGCGCTGCTGATACTTTGGCACACCATGAATTATGACCGCATCGCATTCACACTTTGTGCAGATCAAAGTCACGTGGTCATAAAACGCTGCCGGTGTGGGAGTCTACACCAGCCGCTTCGACAGTCTTTGCGCCCTGTCCCCTTGTCCTTTTGCCGTGCATCTGCTCCAAACCTGCAGGTCAGTCAGATGTCGTGGGTAGTGCGTGGCACGATGTGTTGCCATCATTGTCCTGGGGCTCTGCCCCCCCACTGCCACCAGGTAGTCTCTTGCCTTTTGTGAGGGTATCTGGCATACCTGGCCCATATGAAGGTGAGTGGCACGGATCTCATGCTGAGCGTATATCTAGGTGTGTGCGCCATGGCGATGTCTGACCCCATGCATGCATGCATGAAATACCACAGCAAGAAGAGCACCAGCAGATGACATAACGAAGGACATGGGGCATTGTGACCGGAGGGGCCCCAGGAAGAAATGGCTCCTGCTGGGGTATTTCCTGTGGATCTCAGTTTGTCCGGCATTTGTTGCTTCCACAAAATGGAATGGGGGCACAAATGCGTTTCTGATTTGCTTTGCTCACGAAGTTCATTTCTGGGGCGCCCCAGGTACACTTGCGACTGATCTCCCATGTATACCCCCCTTGTCCAGTAAGCGCCCTTGTCTAGTAAGCGGGGGTCGAGGGAACCGTCACTTTCCATTTTCCAAATTTTCTGAGAAGGTCGGATATTGAGGTTCTCCTGTGTGTTTGCTGATTGGACAAGGTCGTGTTGTTGGTGCATTGCTGCGCACTTCAAATTACTTGCATGAAAAGCACTGCACTGTACCCTGTAGGAGAAGGTTCCCATCCCTCCTTGCCATTTGATGGCAATGTGGTAGTGATGGTACTGGTACTTCAGGGTCAGGGTCAAGGTCTTTTTGGCGGCGACACTGCCTCCCCAACGCTCATGCCTCTTTGGAGCTGACGTGTGTGTGTGCCAAGGTACGTATCCCTTTTTGCAAAGTCCTGCCCAGATTCGCGGGTGCCCACAGGCGGTCCCATGACTTACTCAGGGGTGCCTTAAGCGGAGTGCGCGCGCAGTGCAACTATTTGGGCGCCTGGCTGTACTATGGACCCATACTTTCAGATACTCGGGGCCCCTAGGGGCATCATGGGGCCTCTCCTCTTCAAGCGCAGAGCCTCTTCCTGTACCGTCACAGGGGCGATGGTAGGGGGAACCATGGGGCGCCTCTCCACGACCGAGTGCACCTACCTACCTACCTACCTACTTGAGCTGGGGCAGTTTGGGTCACCTAATTCTAAGGGCGTTTCCAAGGGGTGTGCTTGGGGGCTCTTTGGGGGGAACATAGTCTAAAAGTAGCGCGCAGTGCGCGCGCAGTGCAAAGATTCCCCTTCAGTTTAGCGGTTGCCCTGGCGAAAATCCTTGACGCACGGTTCCCCATAGGCCTCCAGATTTGCCTGACCCAGGGCTGGTGTGTGTGTGCGCGCGCACATGGGTACGTGAGTGTGTGTGTGCAGCTTGCCAAAGCACGGAATTAGAGGCTCACACTGTTCCCAGGATTGCATTGCATGGAGGGTGCCTCGCGTGCGGTGCGCGCGGTGCGAATGAGGCCCGGTTTGCGCAGAATGGTGGTTCTATGGAATGTTGCCCAAAAGCGGTCTTAGGGGCCTTAGCATAACAAATGGGTGGCCAATTGTTGTGTTTGGGTGGAATCAAGAATGTTGGGGTGTAAGATTGGGCAGTAGGGCACATTGTGGATTCGAAAATGTCCGTTTTGTCTCCTTTGCTTTCCACAGGACACGTGGCAATGAATGCTGACCTTTTGGCGCCCGGCAGTAGTGTCTTTTACCTGAGAGGCACCACAGGGGAACGTGTGCCTGCCACTGATGTGGGCCTCTCTTCCTTCCCGGAGTGTATCGCCATCAGCTATGAGCACTCAGGGCAAACACAATATTACCGCGATTGCGCCGTTGAGCGACTCACCTTCCCCATTGTCCGCGCGGACTCTCCCGCTTCCGACCGCGGTCTGTCCCCACTGCCTGACGCCGACCTCGGGTCTGCAGCACCGTTGATTGAATGAAAATGAATAACTTCCTGTGTATTTCTACACATGAGCAAATGCATTTCCATAGGCACCATAAGCACCCATCGATCAATAATTCTGAGCTGTTTTGGTCTCCTTGCCAGCGTGCCTTTGCCTGAAAAAGGGGTGCAGTAAACTGGTACATGACAAGCGGGCCTCAGTGTGCAGTGTGCGCGCGCGGTGCGTTGAGGCACCCTCATGGCTGTGTGGCAAATTGTACCGGAGTACCATGTCTTCTGTGCCCTTCTTCTGCATCCATGTTTGCAACACCGCTTAATCAAACAATTTGTACAATCTTTCACTGGCCAGCCGGCAGTATTGAATCAATACTGCACCATCCTTGGGGAATGCCGTGCACGCAGTGCAAAGTTTTGTATGTCGGCAAATACTGGAACCCTAGTTTTGGCACCTGATGCGGCGTGCGCGCGCGCGGTGTGGAGATTCAGCCTTCTAGCCCACCCAAGCACCCACACTGCCATGGGGGCCCCCCGTCTAGGGATTTTGCGTCTGACCCGTGATACTCTTGAGTAAGAAATGTCGTTTGTTGCTGTCCATTGAACAATCGCGCGAGATTGGGCAAGACGAGGCACGTAAGAAATGTTGTTTGTTGCTCTTGTTATTGAGCCGCGGCACTGTCGGACCTAGCACTCATTTCAGTGGTGTACATCGCTGTGAAGGTCCCGTGGGTACGACGGCTATCGCAATATTTGGAAGGGCAATGGGACTACCCTTCACAAATCTATTTGCATCTTGTTGTACCTCACCCAGTTTTTTATTCGGCTCCAGATTTGCAACCTCCCCCCCCCCCGTATGGCCCCATGTCCCCCCTCATGTGTTGGTTGTTATCTTGTGGGCTTTGTTGCTCTGCTGTGCTAGCAGATGGGTGGCAGGTGATCTTGGATGAGTTTCCTAGTAGGTGCACGCAGTGCGCACGCAGTGCAACAACTTGGCCTTGGTGTCATGTGTTTGTTTTTTCAATGCAAAGCTTCCTCTCTGTACGTTCCAAGTCCAATATGGAGCAGCCTGTGATTGTCTGGTAGGTCACTAGGTAGCAAGCTGCTTGTGTGTGTGTGTGTGTGTGGGTCATTGGTCGTTGGTTCATTTGTTTCCCTCACGAAGTGTGTGTGCGTGCGTGTGTGTGTGTGTGTGTATGTGTGACCCGACAGCGGGGTTTACGCCTGGGACCTCCCCTTATCAGCCCTCACTCGAAGTACCCGGGGTACCTGGGCAGCATTTTTACCGGAGTTCTGAAAAACGCCCTCCCATTCACTGTCACGTGGGCCTCACAAATCATGAGTGCGCTGGCATGGCTTCAGGGGGAACGTTAGCGCGCCGGGCGCGCGCCGGGCATCTTTTTTGACCCGTGCCCTACCGGTGGACTTTTGCCGTTGATATGTTGGGCAACATTATATGGATTTGCCCCTTGGCCCCCGGGACATCAGCAGATTTGGGATGGGTATGGACCTTCTCGTACCCGAGGTGATTTCTTTGATTTCGAAGTTGGGGGCCATGATGGTGCTTATAAGGGCCGGATTCATGTCATTGTGCCATTCATTGGAAGAAAGAATGGCACTTTGACATCCCGCCAACAATGTTACAATGACGTGCACGGGTGGTATAGGGCACGCATTGAGCAGCTGTTTGCTCGGTTGTGGCACGCAAGATGAGGCAGAGGATGAGGTAGAAGTGTGTGTGTTGTGTTGCCAGATCGCTCCACCGTCGCAGTTGGTGATGAGTGTAAGGAGCACTATTGTACTGAATGTATTGACACCCACACTTGTGGGACCAATGTTATGATGCAGCTCTACTGTTCGCGATACCTCAATAACGCCTATCGCTTCTACTAGAGATCGATGCGGTTGTCCTATCCTAACCCCCCATTCTCCCAACTTGCTAAGGTGTTGACCAAGATCGCCCTTAAAGGAGCGAGAGTGGTACTGTGTACCCCAGTTTGCAACTTTCTTGAGCTGGGGCAGTTTGGGTCACCTAATTCTAAGGGCGTTTCCAAGGGGTGTGCTTGGGGGCTCTTCGGGGGGAACATAGTCTAAAAGTAGCGCGCCGGGCGCGCGCAGGGCGCGCGCCGGGCAAACATTCCCCCTCAGGTTAGCATGCTGTCTGGGTTCGGGAGGGGAGAGGCAATGCGCACCATGCACAAGGGGATCCACAGGGCGTATGCAACTGCGCCACACGATGTGCAGGCCACTGTCAAAGCCATATACAGCATTTCGTACAGGCTCCCCCTCACTTGAGAGGATGCGGCTCAGGCGGTGGCCGCGTGGTTACAAAAACCCTGGTTTCGCAGAAACCACAGTTTGGCACCACTGCCTTGCCTGCTCTCCCAGCGCGCTCCTGCCCGTCAGTAATATTACTTGCGCTGAGCTGTTGATGCATGTGGCAGGGCAGGGCAAGGGCGAGCATCACAGCCAAACATGCTTACTGGTGGCGGGAGTCGTATAGCAGCTGGTCTTGAACCGGGACCTCGCTGTGCAAGGAATCTCAGGGGTGTGGGATACAGATTTCTCTTGCCTGTGGCAGCTGACCTGACGGCCTCCCTGGTGACTGTGTGTGTGTTGCGTCCTGGTGACGGGGCGTTTTCTGAATGTTTCAGGTTAGCTAAAAATCGGAGATTGCCGTGCTGGTTTGTCACTCGTCCGGGTATCTGGAGGAACACGGGGAGGGATGATGGTTGGTACCCGAACCTGAAGTTCCTGTGTAGTCCCCTCTCCATGTGACACCTCAGACAGTGCTGGGCAGGGTAGGGATGGCCTGACTTTCCCTGCTATCCAAGCCTTTGATGGCTTTGCTTGCTTTCTTTGCCTGCAGGCCTCTGGTTCAGCAACGCTGCCAAAGGCTGTACCGGAATGCAGCTGGGATGCAGGATGCTGACCACCTTGTCTGTCCTTCGCACTGCAGAAAGGCGCCTAGTGCAGGCCGGACATGCTTCTGCTTTTGTTCTGCTTTGCACCTGACGAGATCTAGTACACTCAGTCCGCCTTTTGCAGTGCCCTGTTTGTTGCGTCGACCGTGTGTGTGTGTGTGTGTGTGATCAGTTAGCGACCAGTGCAGTGCTCTGTTTGTCTGCCTGTTCGTCTCGCTTCAATCGTGTGTGTGATCACTGTTCCGTGGCTGTACCCTCCAGAAAGGCGCCCAGCCACATGAAGCCAAGTTTCAAGGCGCCGGCCACGATCTTGACGCTGGCCCCTGCCGTGCGCAGGAAGGCGGAGGCGTCGCTGACGACGGCCTGGCGTCGAGCTGCGGGCAGGGCCGGCGGTAGGTGCATGTTGATGGCCGCCAGCACCGCACCTCTGGCTGGCTCCACACGCACGCAGAGGCTGTGCTCTTGAGCATGCTCGCGGACTTGGGACCCGTTCAGCAGGCGGGCGTGTACCAGGGTGACCAGGCCCCCCCGTGCGTGGGGGCTGAAAAGGTCCTGCTCCCCGGTCTCAGCACCCACTGGATGGTGCAGTGCCACCTGGGGTTCGCGGAGCGCATCTTCGCAGCGGACCCCTCCTGCCGCAGCTTTCGCTGGTCCCAACTCAGGCCGGAGCAGCAAGCGCCCGCGGCGGCAGCGGCCTCGCTGGCCCTGTGGTGGTCAGCCCAAGCCCGCCTGACCCCAGACGGGACGGTCCAAGCGGTGTGGGCCGCCTTGGAGGGCCTAGTGCCCTCCCAGAAGGACTTGTGGCGCCCCCCAGACCGTGACATCCTGCAGGCGGCCCAGGAACTAGATGCGGGCGTCGGATCGGCGACAGCAGACGCGGTTCAGGCCTGGTGGTAGGAACGCCAAGACGCGGCTTATGGAGCCCTCGTGCGCGTGGAGAAAGCCAAACTGGCAGGGGTGGCCCTGACATCCCAGACAGGGCGACGGGAACTGGGCCTAGCGCAGGATCTGTGTGCGTGGAAAAAACTTGGCGCCTGGAAAAATTTTTCGTACCCCCTCCCCCCTCCAAGGTTTGGCGAAGAGGGCGAAGAGGAAGAGAAACCCCCTTGGGAGGGCGAAGAGGAAGAAGCACAGAGAGAGAGAGGCCCGCAGAGCGAGAGGTTAGAGACTAACCGGCGCTGTGGGAGGGTGGTGGGAGCGAGCTGACTCAGACAGCCAAAGAACATTCGATAGCCACCTGGAGTGGCGCATGCGAGGCAACATTCGGCACTGATCTGGTCTGCGCTGCGGTGCGGCATGGCAAAACATTGAACTGAGTGTGGTGATGACCATGCGCCTGTGACATGGGGGCGTATGCGAGCCCAGTATCCGTTGCCTCATGGCCAAGGTTTGGTCGCGAAAAAAAAACCCGTCGCACTAAAACTGTAGCATTTGGATTTTTTTCTCTTGGACAACAAATTGTACAATTTTGGTAGTGGTTGCACCAAATTAATTAATGTACTTGGATCACCTCTTTGCACATTGCATGTGATGATTCGTTCTTCCCCAAAATCTGCCAATGCTCGTGCCCCTGTCCCATTGTGCTCCTTGCTTTCCTCTCATAGGATGTATGCGTTGTGCATAGGTCATGAAGTGTATAGACCCACGGTTAGCATCCCAAGCACCCAAGACTCCCATCTTCCTTTGCACTTTTGATCTCAGCAAATGTCAACTCACTTGCTTTCTTCCTCACTGGATGCCGCATAGGCAAACCACACTACGAATGGTTGGAATTGCATTTATGGGGAGCGGCTATCAATTTTGGCGGGTCCCCCCACACAACAATTTGCCACCCATTGCTAGGGCAAGAAACACAAGGCTGGTATAGCTCCGCCATTGGAGGCAAAGCGCCAATTGCCAATATCCCAATTCTTCTCTGCTGCTCTTGCACTTGCACCACCCGTCGATGATGATGCGCCCCCTCTTGGAGAGATTGAAGGGGAGGATGAGGTTGCAACAAGCCCAGAGGCTGATAGTAGCGCTCTTGCCGTAGGTGCTGATTGGAAGTGCACAAGAGCACTACCACTTGGTGTGCCAAAGGCTGATGCCTTGCGTGGCCAATATCCTGTGATGCAGCATGCACACGAGAAGGTTCATTGGAGATACGTTGACGGTATGGGGACGGTTTCCATGGACCCCCTTTGCATTGGGGTGGCACGGGACGGTGAATCCGGGGAGTAATTGCCGTGTGCCCCGTGCTACGAGGTTCCAAGGCACCCCACGATGTGCAAATGGATGCGTGAGGAACGGAATGCGGATTCAAGCACCCCACATTTCAAGCTAGGATTCCTCAAATTGGCAAAGCATGCAGATGCACATTGTGCCGACAAGTATAGTGCAGTGCGAGTGTTGCGCCACGTCTCCAATGTTTGTGAAACTTTGGTGCAGAAGTGTGATGCACATAAGGCATTGATTGTGGCCATCCATGTGCAACACGGTGCTTTTGATGCGAGCGGTGCATTTTTTTTGATTTTGCAAATTATCTTTTCCTTTTCTCCTCATACGAATTGTACCATGTTCCTCAGAAGGCAAACACAACCCAAAACAAACATCGCCTTTGGTTTATGGGCACATATTTTGGTTGCGATGTGCATGCAAAAATCACGGAGTGCCGCGATGCACACATACACACACACACACACACACACACACACACACACACACACACACACACACACACACACACACACACACACACACACACACCCTCTGGACGGCGGACAGGGCATACTGTCGGGGGCTCTGCGAAGACTATCGCTGCCCCTACTGTGACAAAGGGGTCCGGGAGGATGAGAGCCATCTCCTGTGGTGTTGTGGAGCGTGGAAGGTGGCCAGGGAACCCTTCCTCTCAGACATCATGCTGCTGGCGAGAGCGATCAAGCTGGGGGCCCTTTCGACGTGGCCTCCGTGCCTACGCCTTTGTGGCCTGATGCCGGAGTTTGTGGTAGCGCAAAGTGGGCTTTCGCGGGGACCGGGATGGAAGAAAAGGTGCGCGGAGCTGCACAGAGTCTCCCGACATTGGGAACTCGGTCCAGGGGAGACCCAGGAGGAGGCCAGCCGCCAGAGGGAGGAGCTGGGACTGGCGGGGCAACAGTGGGTGAACGCAGGTACCAACCTGCTAGAGCAGTTCATCAGCAAACTCCATGGAATGTTCATGGCAGTACTCCGGACCACAATGAAGAAGGAGGAGGAGGTGGGGCTGCTGTTTCCGGCAGCACGAAAGCGCATACAGCAAGACTGCTACCCCTGGCACTAGCTGCAACTCCCGCGTCCGCGGCAATAGCCGACAGAAGTACCGGAGCTAGGGCCACTGCCCAGGGACTGGCGATGGGGCACAAACAGCGACGAGCGCAGGGGAAACCTGCAGCGTCGCCCGGCGACAGCATGGGTCAGCGGGAGAGGTGCCTGGGGAAAGGAGGAGCCAAGAAGACGGCCGGGGCGTATGCCAGTGATTTCTACGCGGGCCCCATCATACCGCTGGGGCCCGCAGAGGCCCACAGTACCAGGTGGTGGAACCAGAGGACGGCCCCGTACCAAATGCAAGGGCAGCGCTTTTCTCGCCGCCACAACGCTGCGCCAAGGCCAGACGCCCAGAGCAGCACCCCCGGTTGCCACGCCTTTGCGTTTGCGCGACACACAGACACAGACGGTGCGCCACATGCGCTGCGGTGGGACGGGGGGTTCGGCACTGCTGCGCCCGGGGGCACGTCGGGCATCCCCGCCCCCGTGCGCACGAGCGCAGTCGACCGCCCGGGGTGCCGGGCAGAGCGAGGGCGGCGGGGCTGCGCACACGGGGGGGGGGGGGGGGGCTCAGCGAAGAGGCCCAAGCGACGCCAGCAGGTGTCAGTGCAAGGAGGCCACGCCTCCAAGAGAGGACGGGGGCACCCCTCTCCCCCTCCCCCCCCCGCAAAGCGGGCGCGAGTGATGCAGCAGGACACGGCCAGGCATGGGCGCGCCGGGACGGAGGTCACATAACCCCACCCCACCAGAGGTTCTGACCCAGGCGAGGCCTCCAGCTGTGACCCCGACGGGCGCCGAACAGGAAGGCGCACATACTGTACGCTGCACTGATTTTGGTGGCGCCCTGGGCGACCACGGGGGCCCTGGACCCATGTGGGTCTCCCTCTTTGATATTGTTCTTCCCCATACACACACACACACACACACACACACACACACACACACACACACACACACATACTTACACACAACTTGCAAATGTCTTCGAAAATCGGCTAGTGCCTGTTGTGCACTAGGTCATCATGCAGTGGGCTACGTTTCTTGTAGACCCTAGTCGCAGCTGTGTGAAGCACACCAGCTCCCGCCCTGCCCGGTTTGCACCCTCAAGCAACGAGGAGTACGGCACTGCTGCTCAAGGGCCCATCACCGTGTGTGTACGCGTGTCTCCACACATCGAAAGCGCACACTCTCAGCGCAGCCTCTAGGCCCAAACAAAAAAACGCTGCCTTTGGAGGCCTACACGACCACCCACAGTCTCTTTGCGATCGCTGCACTGTCCCCCCACTCCTCCAGCCCCTAAGCGTAGGAGACCCAAATCACCACCGCCCTTGTCCCCCACCGCACTTGTACCACAGGGGCTGGAGGAGATAGGCATAGAGGATGTAGTGTCACGCCAACTTTTTATGCTACGGCATGGAAGATCAAAGTTAGCGGTTACATAACCAACACACATTAGAGGGTCTAATCCTGCAGAAGGAGCAGGACCACTGCCACGCAGAGGCATCAGCAATGTGAGCCAAATGGGGCAGCTGCCTCCATGCTGCATAAGGGTCTACCTCACAAATAGTACAGCTCACACACTTACACACAACCATGGTACAACCAAGTACTTAGCCATTGTGTGACATGTTGTTGCCTAATCCGGGGGGTATGGGGAAAGAAGTAGTATTGGGGCTCTGCTACATCGGACCGAGGGAGCAATGCCCCTCCTCCTTAACCACAGTTGAAGGGTGAGACGTCCCTACCACACTTTGCACGTTGAGCCGGGGCCATAGTCTTCACATTCATGGATTCATGGATTCATGGTGTCAAAAGATCAACGTGCACCGCTTGTCACTTGTCATGTTTGCTTTCAGTGCAATAAACTAACCATTCGGCTAGAAACATCCACATTTCATGGAAATTTTGGATATATGTGTAAGGAAAAATTTTTCGTACACCCCGCCCCCCCCCCCCCCCCAGGGGTTGCCTGCGAAAATAACGCTGTATGCCGTAACAAGGAATTTTGTTTCTGCCCCCTCCCTGGCCCAGCGGGGGTTTCAAGAGCGGTTGCAAAGGCGGCTACCAGCGATTAGAACAGCAGTCGGGAGGCAATGTCTGGTGGGTACAAACCGGCCGAAGAGCCATTGGGGGCGGGCAGAAATGGTTGGCGGTGCTGACCGCAACCCCCAAGTGCAAGCCTCCCCCCCCCCCCCCCCCTTTGTGCTCCTTAAGTTCGGGGACGACACGTCCCCACGTGCCGGAGAGCAAGTGCAAGACAGGGGCAGCATGAGCACGACCTGCAAGGCAAGGGTTAGGGACTAACCGGCACTGTGGCAGGGTGGTGGGTGCGAGCTGACCTCAGTGTCCAGATGACCGAAGCCAAAGCACAGTCAGCAACCACCTGGTGTGGTACAGAACTGGTCTGCGCTGCAGTGCAGCGAGAAATACACTGAGCAATGTGGTAATGACCATGCGCCTGTGACACGGGGGCGTATGCGAGCCCAGTATCCGTTGCCTCATGGCCCCCCCCAAAATAAGGCACATATGGACAGAAAGTGACCGCAATGGAGTGTAGCATCCAATGGCCCTGGCTGAATGTTATGGAACTGCTGAACATTGCTGCATATGGATACCAGGACGTGCATGTGTGCAGCGCTTTGTGGCCTGTGTGTGGCCCCAAATTAGGGTTGCCGCGGGCAGTGCAAGCATTGTACACCTGAAGCCAAAGGAGGGAAAGCCACGTTGACCATGCCTGCCTGATGCATCCACAGACCCTTCCACTATGACTGAATCATGGGACCCACGGTCCACCAACTACACCGGGGAGTATGAGTCCTACAAGCCGAGCCGGCGCACGCCTTCCACTGGCCGCAGCAGCAGGCCCGCTGGCACCCCACGAGGTGTGCGGACGGTGGCTTGCAACAACAGGGTTGGTTCTGTTCTGTTACGCCCCGCGCCCCCCTTGGATCCCCCCAGGGGCATTGAGGGCATATTGCCTTCAGACGATGTGGACACGTATGATAGATCCGAGTTCGTTGGGAGTTTGGACTCTGACGGGACTGGGCAGCTGCATTTCAAGAACGCTGAAGCTCTGGTGCAGTTCCGCTCTGTCGCTGAAATTGCTTTGTGGCCATAGCCCCCCGCCCCCCCCCCCCCTGGGGTGGTACTGCGGAAGGTAGTGGTAGGTTGGCCAGATGAGTGCCAGCTACTAGCAAGCTTGCCTAGCCACCACAGGACCTCAACCCCACTGTACTGTACTATTAAGGCTAGAGGTTTTGGCTGACAAAACACGGCCAAAGTGAGGGTAATTAGGCGAGCTCAAGTGCCAGCCTGTACATATGCCGACGTTTGACAGTGGACCTTGCTCATCTGTGGAACTGCCGAACATTGCTGCATAAGCATACCAGGACGTGCATGTGTGGAGCGCTTTGTTGACCTGTGTGTGGTCCTGGGGCGGGGGGCACCGTCACTTGTACCTCTATCCCAAAAGGTGTTGCATTCAATTTCGAGTGTGTCCAGATCCCCCTCTTCAGGGCTTGCTCCCAAGCCGTTCCCAAAAGGAATTGGCAGTGAGCGTCCAGCAGCATCCAAGAGTCAGCACCAAACATCCAGGCGCCCCCCGGAATTCCCGGTCACCCCCTGTGCGGGTGTCTTCTCGGGGTGCGTGTTGCCACGGCCCTTGTCGGCGCAGCGGGTGGCGCTGCTTCCGTCAGTTCCAGTGCGGTGACCGTTGTCCTTGCAATGGGGGAGGGGGGGGGGCGGGGCAGTGACCCGACGAGCTTTTGAAGGCATGCATGTCGGGGTGGTACTTTTCGGAGGACGAGGGCCCAAAAGGGGGAATCCTTGCTTCGGCCCCCACCCATACCTCTGCTGTCACCTCCAAACCCCCTCCCCCCAGGGAAGAATTAGAATGGCCGTAGGAGGAGGCCCCCCCCCCCCCCCGGACCCCCCCAACAATGTAGGGGAATAGATAGTCAACCTCAAAGGCCAAAGGAGTGCTGAGGGGGACAGTTGACGCCGGCTGTAACAAGGTTTCTTATGACAGTTGTTCAAGCATGGATAGCCCAGGGTCTGACTCTATGTGTACCATAGACAAGGAAGTATTGCTACACTGTACATAGTGGAAAGCAGCTTTATTGTGACGCACACAACCGATTGGACTAACGGCTGGCAGTGCCTAAGGCGGGGGCATTCAGTCAATGAGAACCGACCACTGCTCTCTCTCTCTTGGACCCCCCCCCCCCCCAAAACCAAAGTGACTATCGTGGGAAAAAACGAAATTTAACAATGGGAAAATTTGGTTGGGCCACTTTTGGTACACAAACTTTTGGACCCCAGTACCCCTCCACCCCCCTCCTCCCTTCTAATAGCTTTGCGTGCGTGGCTTCAAGTGCCCCAGCAGGTGCACCGGCCTGCACCCCGCCCACACACGGTGTTGGGCTCCCGAGGGCAGGAGTCACTGCGGGGCTCATCAGAGGATGAGCCGCCGCTGGCGCAGCAGCGCGTGCTGCCGCCGGTAGTGCTGGGGCGGAGGCAGCGGCTGCCACCAGCCAGCTCTTCCTCCTCCGACGACGAGCCACTGTGCCAAAGGCCCCCTCCCAGGGTTGGGTCATCCTTTCCTCCCTCTTCCCGGGACTCTAGCCCCCACCACTCACGGGGATTTGGGTGGGGAGGGGGGGGCAGTAGGGGGGTGGGTCAGTCACAGGCCCAGCCACGGGCGGACAGCCTCAGTGGCTCAGGCTTCATGTCCCCGGGGGGCCGGTGGCTGCGGGCACCCCCGCTGGCTGTGCAGCCGGCCACGGCATCACAGCCCCCCCCCCCCCCCCCCTTCCCATGGGCACGTCCCACTGCAGCGGCGCGGGCAGAAGGGACACAGGGTGAACCTCCTCCTTCCCGGGATGGCGAGCTGCAGGGGGTCGCAGGTGCCTCCCCACCCCTCCGCGATCAGCGGCAGCAGGGCAGCACGTGGGGCAGACCGTCAGCCGGCAGCCGTCTGCCGGCCTGCCGGGGGGGGGGCTTTCGAGCCTGGGCTTCACTCGGCAGGTGCAGCCATCGGGAGGGGGGGGCACCCAACCCCCCACTGCCGCACCTGCGGGCGCGGACGGGGGAGTGCACGGCCCGAGATCTGGGCAGGGTCGCTCCTCGGAGGATCCCACGAAGGATGGGGCCCAGGTCCTTCCGTCGCGCCGCGATACGCTGGGGGGGGCAGGGGGGGTAAGGGCCTTATATATCTGTGTACCACTGTATTTAGATGCACTCTCACCCACTAACCCCCTAATCCCCTCGATCGCACTAGCGTCCAGGACTTGAAAAGGCGAATGCCTCCTCTCTTCTAATACATCCCTGCGCCCCCCCCGACCTCTGCGCCCCACTTCCACTCCTCCCCTGCCTCTACTGCTCTGCATGACCACAGCTTGGGATAGTCCGTGGGGAGGCAGCACTTCGACCACTTGGGGCCCCTCCGGCGGCAAAGGCGCTGGCAAAGGCCCCCTTGCCCGCGGGCGCGAGACGGAGCGCAGCAAGGGCGGCAAGGGCAAAGGCTCCGAGGGCGGCAAGGGCAAAGGCCCGTCCGCCCGGTCGCATTCGCAGGGTGTGGGCCCCCGGCCCCTGCCCCCGCGGGACACGCGGCGCAGTGAGTCCGCCCCTCCGAGGCCGCGGTATGGCTGTGCGCTGATGTGGGGCTGCCGCTGCCGTGGGCTGAGTAGAGCCAGGGATTGTGCTGATGGGGTTTGTGAAGGGCTTTGCCTCGGGGTCTGGGCTTGCGCTTTCGTGGCGGGGGATGCGCTGCGGTTGAGCGATCTCGCGTTCTCTGGACCGGGGCAGGAGGGGGGACTGGAAGGGCATGTCGGGTTTTCACTTGGGGGGGGGGGGGGGGGGGCTCAATAGAGCCCCCAAAAACTGGGGCTTCGGGAAAAGGGCTCAATTGACAGGAGCATTAATCAGTTATTATGAACTCTGGCCGAAGGCGCCGAAAATTTTTTCAAGCATCAAAATTTGTTTTTTTTTTTTCACCAAATATATGGCAAATGATGACTTTTCTGAACCCCCTCGACGCGCTGATTCCAAAAATCCCATTTTCATTTTTTGCCCGTTTTTGGGTCTGGGTCACCTCCGAGGCCCAGGGTTCAGTCTCGGTAGGATTTCGGGGGTCCTGTGAATTGAGCCTTTTTGGGGGGGGGGGTCCGGCCCGAGGGCTCTATCGACACCCCCCCCCCCCCCTTGCCTCCCTGTAGACGAAAACCCGGCCTCCCAAGGTCCCGTGGTCGGTGTTGGGACGTGCGCGCTGTGTGCGTATGGCGTGCTGCCACACTTTGATGTACATTGTCGGGTCTTCTCCAGCCGCGCTTCGACATGGAGGCACGGGATGCCCACACCCCAAATCAGCGGCTTGGTATCAACAGAGCACCCCAGTGTCCACTATCCACTTCCCAATATCTATGTACCCGCTCTGATGTCCATTACCGGGGCAGGGGGTAATTAGGAACGGGCGAAACTTGGAATGGCAAATTTGGCACAACAAGAGTGTGCCAAGGTATGCCACAGTATTTGAATCCAAACATACGTCCCACTGCTGCAGGTGGCATGCGGGCTGTGCCTCACGCGGGATAAAATATGTTGTACTTTGGCTGTCAGCTTGACCCGGTCCTTCTGACCGAGCACTTACGAGGCACAAGTAAGTCTGAGAGAAACAAAATATGCCATGGTATTTGAAGGTCCGGCGCCATTTTGCGAGGCGGCATCTTCGGCTCTCCTTGGCATTGCGCAGTTCTATTGTGCCCAACAGTCTCAAGGAACAGCCACTAGCCAAAGGCTCGTAGAAAATAGCAACCACCGTGTGCAGGCTAGGCTTGTTCTTGTGCCACAATCTAGGCATTTGTACCCAATTTTTCCCTCAGGCCTCAGTCCTTGTGCCCCCTTCGTCGTGATGTCAACCGGACAACAGCCACCCCCCGAGTGGACAACGCCCTTGGGGGATGTGGGACAAGGCGGTTGGAAAATAGCTCCAGGAGGGGGTGGGTGGGGTCATTAGAGCCCCCTAGACCCCGGTGGGGCTGGGGTAGGGGTGACAAGGGGGTTCTTCTGTCTGGGACCCGGGTTTTGGCCATTTCCGGGCAAAAAAAACTCAACAGGAATTTCGTCAAAAGGGGGGCAAATGATGGCTTTCATGACCCCCCTCAACGTGGTGATTCCAAAGCTGCCATTTTCATTGTTTTTTTTTTGGTCCTTAACCAGCCCCAAACGACCAGAATGACAGCTCAGCACCGTGTAAGTGCAGAAATGAAACTGATTGGTGATGGATGAATGCATTGCGGTTCATTCTGATTGTTCAAAGCATATCCCTCGGAACACGAAAACTGTTGCAGTGTGAATGATGATTGCGCCCAAACGACCGGAATGGCCTGGCAAGAGATCCCCACCCCCCGGGGGAGGCGGGTCTTGAAAAAGGGGCTCTCAACGACCCCCCCCCCCCCTCCCAATGACACTTTCTGAGTGTCTATTTTTTTTCGATTCTTTTCATGCCATGCCTGCCCGGGGACATGCCCCAAGGCACTGACAACGCTCAGCCACCCCTAAATACCGATTCACCTCTACATTGGGAAGTGCAGCAACACTGGGAGGAGATTGAGGCTGAGATAGCCCGGCATCCGCCCTCGCCGCCATCACCACCCTCGTCGCCGCCGACACCTCACGACACGCAAGAGACCCACGAACAGCAGGCATTTCGATTGGGACGGAGCATTCCAGCTTTCCTGGACAGAGATCTGGTCGACAGCTTCAGGCCGATCTACCTGGTGGCAGACTTTCTATTCCGAACAAACCACCCAGTTCAATTCGGACTCAAGCACTGCTTGTACCAACTTCTACTACCGCCTGCCGTCTATTCGGAGTGGAGGTTCATCACCTACCCCCCTGCTCTTCAACACTTCATCCTACAAAACTCTCTCGGCCAGTAACTCCGCCAACTGTGACAGACGCTTCGCACGGTCCGCTCGCTGTTTCTGAGTGCTCCAACCGACCACGTCACAATCATGGACGAATTTGCCGTACCAGTAATCGATGACAGCTCCATTCGACAGCTACTTTAAGCCATTACCTCAGCCAGTGCCGACTCTCTGACAGCATCCGTACAGGATGTTCTCCGACAGGCTCCGCTCACCGAGGCAGCCCTAACGCAACTACTGTCGCAATGCAACTGGAATACCTCAAATAAAACATTCACGACTCCTATAACTGCAGCCTCTAAAGCTTTGCTTTCTCAGCACCTCATTACAATCCTGAATCAAATTACGCAGCAGCGGTCAAAAGAAATTGTTGACGAAATGATGGAACAAGCCGTGAGCGACGACCCTATGACAAGAGGTCTGCAACTCTCCTCTGCAAACAATATTCTGGATCTCACTTCTAAGAGAAGCGCGCTACTTACTGAAAAGAGCAACTTGGAGAAATCCGGTCATCTCAACAGCCCTGAAAATACCTCCTACGGACAGCGGCTAACGCAATCTATCGATGATCTGGGCATCGCTATTTTAATGACCTTACAACAGCTGGAGATTGCTGAGGACAACCCACTTTTGAAAGCCCGTAAGAACTACTTTGACCTCATCACCCAAGCCAAGGAAGTGGAAAGTCAACATGAACAGCTTGGAGCCGAAGTCACCGCTGAGGATACCACTCGCCTTCAAAAACAGTGGACTATCATAAACTCGCAAATCGGGGAGGCAGAGAAGGCCATTTTCGACCTGCTTTGCAACCCTGACTGTAAGGTATCAGATGTCATTTCTAAGCAGCAGGAACAGGTCATGCAGCAACAAAAGGTGCTCTTACATCAGAGAGAAAAGGTTCACTCCAAGCTCTCAAATGCTCTGGGCGTCTCTCCGCTCAAAAAGAAAAAAAGCCAGCCGAAGCCCAAGGGTCGGCTGACCACCCACCCCCCGCTACGGATCCAGGGATCTCCATGACCCCTGCGAACATTCAGGCAGCCATTGATTTATGTGCTAACAAAAAAACTCTGCACGATCCTGAATCTCTGACCTCACTCATGGACTCTGAACAACAGCTCCTTATGATGCAATTTAATTGGCTGCAGGACTTTGTGGTCCTTCAAGCCACTGCCGCCTTCTCCACTGATGGTTCCCCCAAAAGCTGGAAAGGACTCACGGATTTCACAGATGATGATCTTTCACAACATTTTCCCAACTCGCACACTAACTTTTTGTTAGTCACGAGGGACACAGAACTCACGTCCTGTGTCAAAACAGCGAATTTTCTATACACCAGGTTGCGGCCGAAACGAATCGACATCTTGGTCGACCTGACGCATCAGCACAATTTCCCACAATGGTGTGATGCACAGTTGCAACACGCCTCTTGTACGCCACAGGCGTTTTCAAGACTTTCTAGACAGCTACAGGACACTGATGGACACTCCAGGGATTTCTTCGTTATTCTGCACACTGCTACTTCTATAGATCAAAGGCTGGAACCGGCCCGTTTCTCTACAAGATTGCTATCCCAGGGGCGAACCTTGGACCGCAAACCTTGCCAGTTGCCGGAGTCCCCTCTCCACTCCCATGCGGTGCATATGTCTGAAAAGGATATGACACAAACAATGCTGAAACTAGGCATGACCGGGTCCCAATGCTTCAACATTCCGGGACCGGTCAATCTGAGACAGCAAGGCATACAATCAAAAATCTTTCTGGTCAATCTTGACGCACCACAGTGCGCTAGCTTCACTGCTGACTTTAAAAAGTTGGACTTTTTTGCACTTATGAGCATGTCGGAATTCGACGGCTCTATTTTCCCTCACTGCCACACCGTTCTCGATGTCTTCTATAAGAAGACTCACAAGGAAAACTACGCCAAACATCTCTGCCGCAATGTCAAGCAAGCCCTCTCTGATATTTCTGATCCTACGTATCTGCAGGTCACCGGGTTTAACAAACTGCGGGTGGGCCTTTCCACAGAGTCCGCCACTGAGCAGTTCATATCTGGCCCTTATGTCCAAATGAAGGCCAATGGCCTACTGTTCAAGGACGAACGCCAGCGCGACTGGTTCAAAGGGGAATCCGACACGGAGTCAGTCTCTTCCGCCTCTTCCGCCTCGTCCTCACCGGAGGGGCGTTCTGATCTAAAAGTCGTTTATGACATTCCCATTTGGTTACAGGGCCCAGCCCTATTGTCTTTCCTCAATGAAAACGGTTTTCTTGCTGAATCAGCGGTCCGGTCAACATGGAATCCGGGACGCTTTTCCACCGCCGCATGGCGAATAAGAGGCAAATTTGCCTCCGCAAACCAAAGCGTCATGCTTCATGACGAAGCGAAACAAATTTCAATTTCCATCATCCCCATAGATGAGTTTAATAACCTCAAGCGTGAATCCATGGCCAACAGGAAAAAACCAGCTTCTGCTGAATCCAAGAAACCCTCTTACGCACAAACTGTGAAGCAGCCAACATGACCATATGACGTCACACTCACAAAAACCAGCACACCACCAACCACCAGCGGTTGGGCGTCCGACAGGAGACAACCGACAGCCGGTGGTTTATGCCGCAGCTCACACTAAGGTAGCCACTTTTAACGCCAACGGGCTGACCACCAAGGTCCCCGTCAGCGACAACTTTTCGGAAGATAGGCAGGTCCAGATATGCCGTTTCTTGTACCGTAACTCCGTACATGTAATGGGACTACATGAAGCGCACGTCAAGGATGATCAATGCCTTGAACAGCTTACTGACCGCTTCAAGGACTGGGGGTTCGTCCTCCTTTCCAACCTGAGCCCCAAAGGTAGAGGGGGATCTGCGCTGATTTTTCACAACACCTGGACACTCCTGAGTTCGTATGCCATTGAAAAACGCCACCTTTTTGCTCAGCTGGCTGACCCCGATGGGGTCAAGCATCATTTCTGTGTTTATCATTTTCATCATGACGCTGTCGAAAGGCAGCGCCAATGGGCCTTGCTCTCGCAAGTCTCGCCCACTCTCGTCCCGGGAGACACCATCTATCTGTCCGACCACAATTCGGTCACAGTCCCCTCAAGGGACATTTCTGCACCGCATCTATCTTCTGAGCACTCCACTGTCATCGCCGCCCGTGAAGCGGAACTTGATTTTCTGACGAACCATCACCTCATCGACACATATGCATGTTTCCACAGTGGCAGACACTCCGATTTTGATTTGGAAGGCTGGACATGGGGCTTTGCCCCGGCCAAGCCGACTACGTCAGCTAGGCCCGACCTAGCCGCAAATGAGTGCGCTCCCGTCCTCGACAGGAGACGACGGATCGATAGAATCCTCCCACACGAGAACTTCCAAAACTCCGTGGTAGAGTGCTATACCCGTTTTGTGGCCAATTCGGACCACAAGGCAGTTATTGCCTCACTGTCGGCCAAGCCTACCAAGCAAGGGAAGCGACTCAGAATTCCCACAACTTTCTTATCCTCGGAGGACACCCTCCAACAACTACAGGCTGAACTGCACTCCATCAACACTGAAGGTTACTCCAAGTGGGCGGACGGTTTGGAATGTATCAAAACTGCAGCTTTCTCCTATGAGAAGGCCAACAGAGCCACAGGCATCACGGAACTGCAATCTCTCTTGATGGTCTCTTCTACACATCACCTCTCGGAAGAGGCCTGGCGCTACCTCAAGGATCATGGGTACACCCCCTCATCCACCAAAGCGGCTTATCAAATTTTAACAGCCCTGGCCGAGCGGTCAGACACCGACCGTTCAGGGCAGCAGGTTCTGGATAAGCTAAAAACTACCCTACACGACCCACATCATTTGCAACCATGGCGCCGCCGCCAAGAAATCTGGCGACTCACCAAACAACTACAGTTCAAACGAAAACTATACTCTTTGCGCAATAGGTCTGGCCAGCTTCTGCCCGACCCTGAATCCATGGTCTCTGAAATTGTCTCCTATTGGCAACAAACAATGAATCCCGCCGGAAAATCACAAATGGAGGTGACGTCTTATCTCGAAACATTTTTTCGTGGCAAAAACACAGCATTGATGGCAAAAATGCTGATACAACCGCTGTCACTGGACCTAGTGCACGCCGCGCTGGAGTCCTTGAACGGCACTTCGGCACCCGGAATTGATGGAGTACAGGTTTCCATCTACAAGGCCTTCTCGGATTTCTTTTGCCCTCTTATGCTTGACATTTACAAGGGCATTCTGGACTCTAACACACTCAACGATGATTGGTCTTTGGCACTGCTTAATCCCATTCCGAAAGGACTTGGGACCGCTTCAGTACACAATCTACGGCCTTTGGTGCTGCAAAACACCTCACACAAATGGGTGGCAGCCATTCTTGCCCTGCAACTCAGAGATTACATTGACACCCTCACCCCTATCCAGCAACGAGGTTTTATCAGGGGACGGTCCATTTTCACGAATCTGTGGCATACATTTGGCTCCTGGAACTCTCCGGGGGATGCCCTGTTTTGCCCCATCGATTTCAAAAAGGCTTTTGATTCTGTTTCTCATGAGTACACTCGCACGTTCCTCAATCTTATGCAATTGCCAGACAGCCTAATTTCCCTTTGTTTACTGCTGTTTACAGCGCCAATCTGTGTCCTTGTCCGTGATCACATTTACACAGACCACAAAATTCTCCCTCGTTCGGGTGTACGACAGGGGTGCCCCTTTTCACCGTCTACATTTGCCATGCTCATTTCTCCCATCATCCACAAACTTACGGAATTGTCTGAACATGTACAAGTTCTGCTCTACGCGGACGACTTAATCATCATCATTGAATGCGACCCCACCACTGGGGCGAGGGTGTTCCTCTTGGTCTGGAGCAGGGTTCAGGAATTCTCAACAGTTACAGGTTTGTACACAAACCTGGATAAGTCCAACATTCTGCTCAAGGGGCATTGGGACCCCATACACAGGGTTCAGCTCCTGAAGACAGGCCTCAGAATAGTCGACAAATACAAGTACCTGGGCATTGTCCTTGGGGCTACCACAGCGGAGGAGGCCTATGGACCTGCACTCAGAAAAGCCACGGGTCGTGCATTTTCCATGCAGTCATGGTCCCTCTCACTTGCTGAAAGGGTGGAACTCCTCCAAAGCTGGATTCTCCCACTTTTGGTCTACCCGTCTCGTGTTGTCTACCCTACAGACAATGTCATCGCCGCGGTCAAAACAATTTATCGGGTTGCCCTCAAACTCAGCAACTGGGGCATTACACTAGACATCTTGTCACACAACAAAGAGAATGGGGGGCTCGAGCTGGCCCCCCCTGACACCTTTCTGCTTTGGCAATTTTCCACTATCTTTATTCGTCATGTTTACAAGGCCGAGGCCATTTCTAAATGTGTCACCGAGCCTTATGAGTGTTTTGCCACTGAGTATGGCATAAATGTCTCCCCGTCCACGCTCCACACTTTTCAAATGGGGAGCAATGTGGCTTGGCACAAAATGCCTTATCTGGCTTGGAGCGCACGAGCATACTCACTCGTCACTGCCAAAGTGACTTTCAACCGACCTGAAGCACTATCGTCTGGCACCCCACTCTGGCACAACAGACTGTTTTCCAAGCCAGCATCCCTCACCTACTATTGCCCCCAGCTTATCCGGCAGGGGGTCATTACGGTGGGAGATTTAATCAACAACAGCACACATATTTCGCAGATCGCACCTACTTGGGCCAGCATTTATCAACAGGGAGTGTTTTATTATCACTCCTCAAATCTCGGCCAGGCACCCACGAACCCACCCCTCCACCCGGTTCCGGGAGCGGATGTGTGGTCTCGATGGACCACAAAATCCATGGCTTTGTTCCTCTGTTCCACTACCTGCCTGGCACCACGGCAACCACCTGGGGTATGGAAGGCCTTTCACTTTTTCAATGTTCCCGCACACCACAAAGACTTCATCAGACAGGTGCTATGGCTCCGCCTCCCTGTGGGGGAGCGGCAAAAAGATTGGAAACCGGATGACGTGTGGTGCCCAATTGACGGTGAGCTAGAGACAATCGACCACGCACGCACGGAGTGCTCCTTGCTTAAAGTCGCCTTTGACACTATTGCCAAATGCCTTCCCACGGCCACTGTAGAGGAACGTCCAACTGCCCTGCTTTCCTCCTCCCTACAGTTTTCCTTTCAGTGCCCGACAGGCTTCCTGGCCTGGGCGGCGGTATACGCCAATTGGCAGGTCCGCCAAAAGAAAAAATACCAACGACAATATTCAGCTACCTGGTCCCGCTTTGTTTCTATTTGGATTGCCACCTTGAAACTATGGGCTACATGTCCATCGAGCATCCCTATTTCAGATCA
Source organism: Eutreptiella sp. 'Long Island Sound 2002' (assembly GCA_964036045.1). Classification (NCBI taxonomy): domain Eukaryota; phylum Euglenozoa; class Euglenophyceae; order Eutreptiales; family Eutreptiaceae; genus Eutreptiella; species Eutreptiella sp. 'Long Island Sound 2002'. The sequence continues at coordinate 19,926,743 of OZ038401.1, read as the reverse complement.
TGACCTGCATCTTTTCATCGGAGCGCTACAGTCGCTACTCCATGATGGAGTGCTACAACACCCCCATTTGCGTGTCACACCTCCCACCCCCCCGCCCAGCAAAAAACAACGCAAAGAAACAGCGCGCCGACTGCGCAAACAGCAACGGGCGGCGGAGCTGGAAGGTATTTTTGACACCCTCTCCGCGGACGGATACACCCTGGTTTTCACGGATGGCTCATCCGCCGAAACGGAAGGTGTGGGACGGGTAGCAAGATATGGCATCTTCGCGCATCCTGACATCAGCATCTCTGCATATGTCCCGGTGCACTTCCGGCAGACAAACAACACGGCAGAACTCCTGGCCGTGGTTCGAGCATTGCAAATCCTCTCTTTTGGTAAAGTCGCAATCTGCACAGACAGTGAGTACGTCTTCCTGGGAGCCACAGGCGCGGCGCGCCGGTGGAAACTCAGGGGATGGACGGGAAGTAGTGGTCCGGTTTCTAACGTTCCCCTCTGGGAACTTCTTCTGGACACCCTCAGTGCACACACAGGCTCCATCAAGTTTATCAAAGTGCCGTCCCATGTGGACATTCTAGGGAACAACGAAGCTGATAGATTGGCTGACCAGGGAAGGCTCTCCCACCCCAGATGCCCTGTACTTAAGACCCCGTCGCGGGACTTCATCATGCCCACGTACACCCCCCCCACCAAGCGACGGCGCAGGACCACTGTCGCCGAGCTGGATTCGATTGTGCAAGCTCTGAACTTTTCCCCTTACAAAGACAGTATGGGAGGCAGTGTGGTATAGTGGTTAACATCGTCGGCTGTCGTCTCGTAGATCGCCGGTTCGAACCCGGCCTGTAGCAGTGCTCCCCCCCACCGGCCTCGCCCGACAGGGGACTGGGCCCCCTCCCGTTTCTATCTATTTTTCACATTGGCCTGGTCTATTTTCTTAATGCGCTGTATTAGTTACATACACCATCATCAACTAGCAAAAAATGTGCCCGGGCACCTGCAGCAGTGCGCCCCGCCACCGCCCACGCCCGATGGGAGGCTGCCACCCCACCCGTTGCTTGCCTTTGCCCGAGCCGCCGCTCCGCTTGATCCGGTTCTGGCGGCTCGGGCAGTGGGGTTCGAACCTGGGACCAGCGACGCTGGAATCCAGGGTGCTTCCACTGAAGCACGGGGCACCTCACCAGAAATATGATCCCATAAGCACACAGCCACATGGCACACATGCATCTGCAACGCATTCTGATTTTTGAGTCTTAATGTATGTTACTCCTTTCACTCTTTGAAACTAAACAGCGACAGACGGGGTAAGGCCGAATGAGTGCCATGCTTTGCAGCCCAGTCAGCTCGCATGTGACACAGTGAATGCAGTCCACATTTATGGACGACTGCTTTATATTGATCCAGGTTGTTCACTAGAGTCGGCAGCAAAGGACAAGCACACAAGTGACCCACGGAGCTAACCGCAACGCCTCGCTGTATTTTACATAGTGGAGCACCCCAACCAAGAAGGGGACACGTGCATTGATTGGATTTCGCAGTACTGCTGGACTAATGGCTGGAATTGTCTATGGCGGGGACATTCAGTCTATCAGAACCAACCATTGATCCCCCCCTCCCAATGATTCCAGGTCCAGGCAATGCAAAGGGGGAGCATTCCATGACACCCCATCACACCCCCTCAGCGCAAGCAGCCACTCCCACAACGACCTCAGCACAGGCTGCGACCCAAACCTCAGCAAACCTCAGCAAAATCGGCCACTCTAGCAAGACCTCAGCAACCTCTGCCACTCCCACAAAGACCTCGGCAGCGTCTGCCACACTGCGACCCCTGCAGCCTCCAGATGGGAGCAGGGGAAGTAGGGGTAGAGGTGGTGGAAAGAAGTCGGGCAGAAATAGCCGTGGGTCAAATGGGGGGACGGTTTTGGTGTGTGTCACTGCAGTGCGCAGCGCGAGGGCACCGACCGTTTGGCTGCAAGTCGTTTGTTCAATGAGTTCCAGAGGTGGTGTGTGCCGTGTTCCGCAGTGCAGGCGTAGTGCTGCCGGTGCGACACACACTGCTCCCACGCATTGCTCAGGGTGGCGCAGGATTGGATGCCCAAGAAGAGCGAAGTGGTGCTGTTCACCCGCCTGCCGGGGGCCCAGCCCCACCTGATGGTCCAGCAGTCCCGCACCGGCTGCTATGTGGGCTTATGCCCGAGGGGCCCGCGGCAGTCTGGGGCCCCCAATCAAGGGCTTCAGGTACGGCGCTAAAGGCAGCAGCAAGGGCAGGGGCAGTAGTAGGGTACTGGGTGGTGGGCGTAGGGTGGTAGGGGCGGCGGCAGGGTGGGGCAGGGAGGTGCAGGGGTACGCTGAGGAGCAGGTGCAGGGGCAAGGCAGCAGCAGTCACAGCCGTCGGGGGAGGAGCAAGCGGGGCAGGGCAGGGGCAATGGCAGGGCAGGGCAGGGGGTGGGGTCAAGGATGGACCCCCCCCCCCCCCCTCCCTGGACCCCCTACCCCCCCATGGACCCAGATTTCATAGTGTCAACAAATGAAATTTGCAAAAGGAAACATTGATACGGGCCATTTTTGGTACATGAAATTTTGTGTTCCAGACTCTCTTCTACTACACCCTCGGGGCTGGGGGGGTGGGGGCAAGCAGGGGACAAGCTTTGGGTGCAAGTGCGCCACAAGAACAAGGCAGAATCGCGAGCAAAGGGCCTGAGCAGGCGCAGCGGGAGACCGGGCACCACCAGCCAGTCCAGCCAACAGCCATGACGGGGTCCATGTGAACAGATGGACACAGAGGGCGTGTGTGAACGGCTGCACCGCCATTTCATGCCTCCGCTCCTGAGCCCTGCGCCGGCTGCTCCCGCCGCCGTATCTCCGCCGGCCATTGCGCCGCAGGTCGTGCCCTGCCCGACGCAGTGCACCACCATCGAGGAGCTGTGCCAGGTGCTGGTGTCCCGAGTGCCGCTGCAGGGGCTGAAGACGTTGCAGGGCCATGAGGGCCATGTGAAGCTGCGGGCCGTGTATGGGACCTGCGGGCCGTGTATGGGACGGTGGCCTTGTTGGGAGGCCAGGACTGGCCCGCGGGCACGGAGGTGTGCGCTGCTGGCGGGACTGTGTGTGTGCCCTGCGGTTGGAAAGGGGGGGTGGGATGGAGGTCCGCAATTTCCCGCAATTTTTGGCCATTTCGCAAATTTTAGCAATTCTCCGCAATTTCCCGCAATTTTTTTGCCCAATTGCTTTTTGCGTGTCCCCCTCGCGTGCGTGTTGGTGCCCTGCGTGTCCCCTGTGCAGACGTGTTGCTCCGTGAGGCTTCGGGAGGTTTGGTTGCGGCACCGCAGTTTTGCCGCAATTTTCCCGCAATTTTCACGCAATTGTTCGCGATTGGATTTGACGCTCCCTGACCGCAATCCCCCCCCCCCCCCCGCCCCCAGACTGTCTGTCAGCGATGGGCACCAGGGGCTCCAGAGAAGTGCCATGGGTACAAGGCCCGTGCCTCGCTCGCTCCCTCTGTGCCCCTGCCCGACAGTCGGGAAAGACGGACGCACCCCAAAGCGGAGGCAGCAGCCCACAACGCCTCCCTGGGCAGACGGCTGTGCTGGGCCCCGCAACCGCCTCAGTTACCGTCTCCCTGACCCAATGTTCGGCAAAAGTGATGGGCATGGGCGTGGGCACGGGCGTGGCCCTCCCCCCCCCCATTTGGATCCGCATTACATTTGCGCACGCCGGGGCCGTGGGAAGAGGACAGTGTCGAGGGGAAGGGCGGAAGGCAGCACCCCCCCCCCCCCCCCCCGCTAAACTGCCCCCATATGCGGCTGCGCCCCCTACTTGTGTCACTGAACTTGCAGTACAGCTGGTGTCGAAGTGGACTCGGGACTGAGAATAGAGGCGCATTGGCTGGATGGAGGTGTAGTGGATGTGGACTGGAGGGTCAGCCAGCCCAACCTTCATTCACATACGGCGTGGGGGTATTTCTGTGCCACTTTCAGTCCTCTTCCCCTTTGCCCTGCACTCTCCCCTTTGCCCTGCAATTGCACCCCCTACTCACTTCGAGCCCACGTTCCATCACCTGCAATTCAAGTCAATTTCAGCTCCAGCTCATCTCTTTTTTGGGGGGGTGGGGGCACTACGACGGAGCTTAGCGTGCCGGGCGCAGCGGGCGAAGTTTCAACGGTCACCGTCCCACCTCCAACTGTTTGGAGGCATGTGTCTGTATGGGATTTTCTGACCCGGCCCAGCAAAATGGGATTTGGGCACTTATTGTAGTGCCCAAGAGAGCCAGCAATGATTCCAAGAGAGATGAACATTGTCATCAGGGGCGTCCTTAAGGGACGAGATTTTTTTTTTTTTTTTGCTAAGGACAGCCCTTAAGGACCGCCCCAAGGGACCACCAACCGCCAACCGCCAACTCCCATCAACTGCCAACCGCCACCAACCGCCAACCACCAACCGCCACCAACCGCCAGCCAACAACCGCCGCCAACCGCCAGCGGCGACCAACCGCCAACTGCCAACCACTGCCAACCGCCTCCAACCACCAACCGCCAGCCACCAACCGCCGCCAACCACCACCAACCGCCACCAACCGCCAGTTGCCAACTGCCAACCGCCAACCGCCGCCAACCGCCAACCGCCAACTGCCACCAACCATGGTGGAGCACATGGAGTGCCCGCGGGCTTTTTTGGGAAACCGGAACACTTTTTTTTTCTTTTTTTTCCGTTAAGGACACCCCTGATTGTCATTGCACTCCCTCGCCACCACTTCTTCCAATCGTGCATGAATGACGCGTGCTTTTGCAATTGTGAAAAGGGCACCCCAAACTCGGTATGACGGGGGTGAAGCATTGGGATCGATGGCCGGGACATTGATTTGGATGCCGGGCGCGCGCCGGGCAAACATTCCCTCGACGCCGATGTGTCACTCGGTCCACGAGCCCTGTGGTCTGCCAGGCTCTGCCCCGCTTTGCAGGCCGCGGCACGCGAGTTGCTTGAGGCCACCGCCGCCGGGGAGCTCCGCCATCGCTTTGATGACGACTGCAACGAGAAGCTGTTTCACGCGTTTCACACCAGCCGCAAGAACAAGAAGGTGTGGCGTGGGCTCGTGCCGCTCCGCCCCCGCCCTCTCTCTCGGGTCATTGCCTTTGTGATGAGGGTTTTCCATTTTTTGACGGGAAAATTTTTTGCCGGAAAAAAGTTTTGTTGGAAAACTTTTTGGGTGGGATAGTGTGATGGGGTTTTGGGGCTGCGCTTCGGGTGCTTGGCACAGGCTGACATGGCCTGAACGGCCGCGTTCTGGGCGTCCCTCGCCGCTCCTCGCCCATCCCACTCCTCTGCACAGCCCCTGTTTTGGGGGCACCTGAGTACCATGAGCTTTTGTGTCAGTGCGTCGTGAGTGCCCCGTGGGCCGCACGCGCCACCCTTGCCCACAGAAAACGTACCAGATGCAGATTGTGGAGTGGGCCACGGACCGCAAGTACCGTGTCACTGCCGTGTACGAGCAGCGGTGGATCGTGGAAAAGGTGTGCACACCGCCCTTCTCATCGTGCACACCGCGCACCTCATTGTTCCTTTCCGAGGCCGTTCCGGGTGCTCGATCGCCGGGTTGCTTCTCCTGCTGACTGCATCCCGTACTCTGTTCTGGAGCATCTGTTCTGGAGTGAGTCTTTCTCTTTCGCACTTCTGTTTTGGTCGTAAAAAAATTGTGTGTGAGATCCCCCTCGCTCACTCCCGGACTGCCACACAGCACAACCTGATTCCAAAGGCCCGCATGGATGGGATGGCCGCTGTCTGGTGCGCTCATCACCACTCGCTGCATCTCGGAGCCTCGAAAGCCAAGCCCTGCCCGAGGACTCCCGAATGCCTCCCCCCCCACCTCCACAGCGGCGCAAAAAGCGCAACAAAAACCGGGGAATATTTTCAGGGGTGGTCACCAATCGTGGCAGGTTGTCCCCAAATATCTACGCAATACGCATCTTTGGGGCTGGGGGGTCCCACAGGGGCATCAGGGGAATCAGGGGTACGTCCACCTTTACAAGCAGAGGTGGGGGGTGGGGGGGTGAGACCTAGATTTAGCAGAGAAATGGAATGAGCACATGGCTGAGGCACGCCGGCCGCGGGATGGCAGCCCCCAAGCCCCACCTCCCACGGGCCATCCATCCGCAGGTCAAGACCCCCTCCAGCAAAGAGCTGTGCTGCGACATCATCTTTCCTGACGAAAACGACTACTGCCACGATGTGCGGGTGAAGTGCAGCTCCAGCGTAGACATTTGGGACGACAGGACCTGGGAGGAGTTGCAGCGCTTCGTGGGTATGCCACAACCCTCCACAACCCTCCACAACCCTCCACAACCCTCCACAACCCCCCACAACCCTCCACAACCCTCCACAACCCTCCGCAACCCTCCACAACCCTCCACCACCCTCCACAACCCTCCACAACCCTCCACAACCCTCCACACCCCTCCACAACCCTCCGCAACCCTCCACAACCCTCCACAACCCTCCACAACCCTCCACAACCCTCCACAACCCTCCACAACCCTCCACAACCCTCCACAACCCTCCACAACCCTCCACAACCCTCCACAACCCTCCGCAACCCTCCACAACCCTCCACAACCCTCCACCACCCTCCACAACCCTCCACAACCCTCCACAACCCTCCACAACCCTCCACAACCCTCCACAACCCTCCACAACCCTCCACAACCCTCCACAACCCTCCACAACCCTCCACAACCCTCCACCACCCTCCACAACCCTCCACAACCCTCCACAACCCTCCACAACCCTCCACAACCCTCCACAACCCTCCACAACCCTCCACACCCCTCCACAACCCTCCACAACCCTCCACAACCCTCCACAACCCTCCACAACCCTCCACAACCCTCCACAACCCTCCACAACCCTCCACAACCCTCCACAACCCTCCACAACCCTCCACAACCCTCCACAACCCTCCACAACCCTCCACAACCCTCCACCACCCTCCACAACCCTCCACAACCCTCCACAACCCTCCGCAACCCTCCGCAACCCTCCACAACCCTCCACAACCCTCCACAACCCTCCACAACCCTCCACAACCCTCCACAACCCTCCACAACCCTCCACAACCCTCCACAACCCTCCACAACCCTCCACAACCCTCCACAACCCTCCACAACCCTCCACAACCCTCCACCACCCTCCACAACCCTGCACAACCCTCCACAACCCTCCGCAACCCTCCGCAACCCTCCGCAACCCTCCACAACCCTCCACAACCCTCCACAACCCTCCACAACCCTCCACAACCCTCCACAACCCTCCACCACCCTCCACAACCCTCCACAACCCTCCACACCCCTCCACAACCCTCCACAACCCTCCACAACCCTCCACAACCCTCCACAACCCTCCACAACCCTCCACAACCCTCCACAACCCTCCACAACCCTCCACAACCCTCCACAACCCTCCACAACCCTCCGCAACCCTCCGCAACCCTCCACAACCATCCACAACCCTCCACAACCCTCCACAACCCTCCACAACCCTCCACAACCCTCCACAACCCTCCACAACCCTCCACAACCCTCCACAACCCTCCACAACCCTCCACAACCCTCCACAACCCTCCACAACCCTCCACCACCCTCCACAACCCTCCACAACCCTCCACAACCCTCCACAACCCTCCACAACCCTCCACAACCCTCCGCAACCCTCCACAACCCTCCACAACCCTCCACCACCCTCCACAACCCTCCACAACCCTCCACAACCCTCCACAACCCTCCACAACCCTCCACAACCCTCCACAACCCTCCACAACCCTCCACAACCCTCCACAACCCTCCACAACCCTCCACCACCCTCCACAACCCTCCACAACCCTCCACAACCCTCCACAACCCTCCACAACCCTCCACACCCCTCCACACCCCTCCACAACCCTCCACAACCCTCCACAACCCTCCACAACCCTCCACAACCCTCCACACCCCTCCACAACCCTCCACAACCCTCCACAACCCTCCACAACCCTCCACAACCCTCCACAACCCTCCACAACCCTCCACAACCCTCCACAACCCTCCACAACCCTCCACAACCCTCCACACCCCTCCACAACCCTCCACAACCCTCCACCACCCTCCACAACCCTCCACAACCCTCCGCAACCCTCCACAACCCTCCACAACCCTCCACAACCCTCCACAACCCTCCACAACCCTCCACAACCCTCCACAACCCTCCACAACCCTCCACAACCCTCCACAACCCTCCACAACCCTCCACAACCCTCCACAACCCTCCACAACCCTCCACCACCCTCCACAACCCTCCACAACCCTCCACAACCCTCCGCAACCCTCCGCAACCCTCCGCAACCCTCCACAACCCTCCACAACCCTCCACAACCCTCCACAACCCTCCACAACCCTCCAGAACCCTCCACAACACTCCACAACCCTCCACAACCCTCCACAACCCTCCACAACCCTCCACAACCCTCCACAACCCTCCACAACCCTCCACCACCCTCCACACCCCCTCCACAACCCTCCACAACCCTCCACAACCCTCCACAACCCTCCACAACCCTCCACAACCCTCCGCAACCCTCCGCAACCCTCCACAACCCTCCACAACCCTCCACAACCCTCCACAACCCTCCACAACCCTCCACAACCCTCCACAACCCTCCACAACCCTCCACAACCCTCCACAACCCTCCACAACCCTCCACAACCCTCCACAACCCTCCACAACCCTCCGCAACCCTCCAGAACCCTCCACAACCCTCCACCACCCTCCACAACCCTCCACAACCCTCCACAACCCTCCACAACCCTCCACAACCCTGAACAACCCTCCACAACCCTCCACAACCCTCCACAACCCTCCGCAACCCTCCGCAACCCTCCACAACCCTCCACAACCCTCCACAACCCTCCACAACCCTCCACAACCCTCCACAACCCTCCACAACCCTCCACAACCCTCCGCAACCCTCCACAACCCTCCACAACCCTCCACAACCCTCCACAACCCTCCACAACCCTCCACAGCCCTCCACAACCCTCCACAACCCTCCACAACCCTCCACAACCCTCCACAACCCTCCACTGCCCTCCACAGCCCTCCGCAACCCTCCACAACCCTCCACAACCCTCCACAACCCTCCACAACCCTCCAGAACCCTCCACAACCCTCCACAACCCTCCACAACCCTCCACTGCCCTCCACAACCCTCCACACCCCTCCACAACCCTCCCACAACCCTCCACAACCCTCCACAACCCTCCACAACCCTCCACACCCCTCCACAACCCTCCACAACCCTCCACAACCCTCCACAACCCTCCACAACCCTCCACAACCCTCCGCAACCCTCCGCAACCCTCCACAACCCTCCACAACCCTCCACAACCCTCCACAACCCTCCACAACCCTCCACAACCCTCCACAACCCTCCACAACCCTCCACAACCCTCCACAACCCTCCACAACCCTCCACAACCCTCCACAACCCTCCACAACCCTCCACAACCCTCCACAACCCTCCACAACCCTCCACAACCCTCCACCACCCTCCACAACCCTCCACAACCCTCCACAGCCCTCCACAACCCTCCACAACCCTCCACAACCCTCCACAACCCTCCACAACCCTCCACTGCCCTCCACTGCCCTCCACAACCCTCCACAACCCTCCACAACCCTCCACAACCCTCCACAACCCTCCACAACCCTCCACAACCCTCCACAACCCTCCACAACCCTCCACTGCCCTCCACAACCCTCCACAACCCTCCACAACCCTCCACAACCCTCCACAACCCTCCACAACCCTCCACAACCCTCCACAACCCTCCACCACCCTCCACAACCCTCCACAACCCTCCACAACCCTCCACAACCCTCCACAACCCTCCACAACCCTCCGCAACCCTCCACAACCCTCCACAACCCTCCACAACCATCCACAACCCTCCACAACCCTCCACAGCCCTCCACAACCCTCCACAACCCTCCACAACCCTCCACAACCCTCCACAACCCTCCACTGCCCTCCACAGCCCTCCACAACCCTCCACAACCCTCCACAACCCTCCACAACCCTCCACAACCCTCCACAACCCTCCACAACCCTCCACAACCCTCCACAACCCTCCACTGCCCTCCACAACCCTCCACAACCCTCCACAACCCTCCACAACCCTCCACAACCCTCCACAACCCTCCACAACCCTCCACAACCCTCCACAACCCTCCACAACCCTCCACTGCCCTCCACAACCCTCCACAACCCTCCACAACCCTCCACAACCCTCCACAACCCTCCACAACCCTCCACAACCCTCCCAAACCCTCCACCCTCCACAACCCTCCACAACCCTCCACAACCCTCCACAACCCTCCACAACCCTCCACTGCCCTCCACAACCCTCCACAACCCTCCACAACCCTCCACAACCCTCCCACAACCCTCCACAACCCTCCACAACCCTCCACAACCCTCCACAACCCTCCACAACCCTCCACAACCCTCCACAACCCTCCACAACCCTCCACAACCCTCCACAACCCTCCACAACCCTCCACTGCCCTCCACAACCCTCCACAACCCTCCACAACCCTCCACAACCCTCCACAACCCTCCACAACCCTCCACTGCCCTCCACAACCCTCCACAACCCTCCACAACCCTCCACAACCCTCCACAACCCTCCACAACCCTCCACAACCCTCCACAACCCTCCACAACCCTCCACAACCCTCCACAACCCTCCACAACCCTCCACAACCCTCCACAACCCTCCACAACCCTCCACAACCCTCCACAACCCTCCGCAACCCTCCGCAACCCTCCACAACCCTCCACAACCCTCCACAACCCTCCACAACCCTCCACAACCCTCCACAACCCTCCACAACCCTCCACAACCCTCCGCAACCCTCCACAACCCTCCACAACCCTCCACAACCCTCCACAACCCTCCACAACCCTCCACAGCCCTCCACAACCCTCCACAACCCTCCACAACCCTCCACAACCCTCCACAACCCTCCACTGCCCTCCACAGCCCTCCGCAACCCTCCACAACCCTCCACAACCCTCCACAACCCTCCACAACCCTCCAGAACCCTCCACAACCCTCCACAACCCTCCACAACCCTCCACTGCCCTCCACAACCCTCCACACCCCTCCACAACCCTCCACAACCCTCCACAACCCTCCACAACCCTCCACAACCCTCCACACCCCTCCACAACCCTCCACAACCCTCCACAACCCTCCACAACCCTCCACAACCCTCCACAACCCTCCGCAACCCTCCGCAACCCTCCACAACCCTCCACAACCCTCCACAACCCTCCACAACCCTCCACAACCCTCCACAACCCTCCACAACCCTCCACAACCCTCCACAACCCTCCACAACCCTCCACAACCCTCCACAACCCTCCACAACCCTCCACAACCCTCCACAACCCTCCACAACCCTCCACAACCCTCCACAACCCTCCACCACCCTCCACAACCCTCCACAACCCTCCACAGCCCTCCACAACCCTCCACAACCCTCCACAACCCTCCACAACCCTCCACAACCCTCCACTGCCCTCCACTGCCCTCCACAACCCTCCACAACCCTCCACAACCCTCCACAACCCTCCACAACCCTCCACAACCCTCCACAACCCTCCACAACCCTCCACAACCCTCCACTGCCCTCCACAACCCTCCACAACCCTCCACAACCCTCCACAACCCTCCACAACCCTCCACAACCCTCCACAACCCTCCACAACCCTCCACCACCCTCCACAACCCTCCACAACCCTCCACAACCCTCCACAACCCTCCACAACCCTCCACAACCCTCCGCAACCCTCCACAACCCTCCACAACCCTCCACAACCATCCACAACCCTCCACAACCCTCCACAGCCCTCCACAACCCTCCACAACCCTCCACAACCCTTCACAACCCTCCACAACCCTCCGCAACCCTCCACAACCCTCCACAACCCTCCACAACCCTCCACAGCCCTCCACAACCCTCCACAACCCTCCACAACCCTCCACAACCCTCCACAACCCTCCACAACCCTCCACAACCCTCCACAACCCTCCACAACCCTCCACTGCCCTCCACAACCCTCCACAACCCTCCACAACCCTCCACAACCCTCCACAACCCTCCACAACCCTCCACAACCCTCCACAACCCTCCACAACCCTCCACAACCCTCCACTGCCCTCCACAACCCTCCACAACCCTCCACAACCCTCCACAACCCTCCACAACCCTCCACAACCCTCCACAACCCTCCACAACCCTCCACAACCCTCCACAACCCTCCACAACCCTCCACAACCCTCCACAACCCTCCACAACCCTCCACAACCCTCCACAACCCTCCACAACCCTCCACAACCCTCCACAACCCTCCACAACCCTCCACAACCCTCCACAACCCTCCACAACCCTCCACAACCCTCCACAACCCTCCACAACCCTCCACAACCCTCCACAACCCTCCACAACCCTCCACAACCCTCCACAACCCTCCACAACCCTCCACAACCCTCCACAACCCTCCACAACCCTCCACAACCCTCCACAACCCTCCACTGCCCTCCACAACCCTCCACAACCCTCCACAACCCTCCACAACCCTCCACAACCCTCCACAACCCTCCACTGCCCTCCACAACCCTCCACAACCCTCCACAACCCTCCACAACCCTCCACAACCCTCCACAACCCTCCACAACCCTCCACAACCCTCCACAACCCTCCACAACCCTCCACAACCCTCCACAACCCTCCACAACCCTCCACAACCCTCCACAACCCTCCACAACCCTCCACAACCCTCCACAACCCTCCACAACCCTCCACTGCCCTCCACAACCCTCCACAACCCTCCACAACCCTCCACAACCCTCCACAACCCTCCACAACCCTCCACAACCCTCCACAACCCTCCACAACCCTCCACAGCCCTCCACAACCCTCCACAACCCTCCACAACCCTCCACAACCCTCCACAACCCTCCACAACCCTCCACAACCCTCCACAACCCTCCACAACCCTCCACCACCCTCCACAACCCTCCACTGCCCTCCACAACCCTCCACAACCCTCCACAACCCTCCACAACCCTCCACAACCCTCCACAACCCTCCACAACCCTCCACAACCCTCCACAACCCTCCACTGCCCTCCACAACCCTCCACAACCCTCCACAACCCTCCACAACCCTCCACAACCCTCCACAACCCTCCACAACCCTCCACAACCCTCCACAACCCTCCACAACCCTCCACTGCCCTCCACAACCCTCCACAACCCTCCACAACCCTCCACAACCCTCCGCAACCCTCCGCAACCCTCCACAACCCTCCACAACCCTCCACAACCCTCCACAACCCTCCACAACCCTCCACCACCCTCCACAACCCTCCACAACCCTCCACAACCCTCCACACCCCTCCACAACCCTCCGCAACCCTCCACAACCCTCCACAACCCTCCACAACCCTCCACAACCCTCCACTGCCCTCCACAACCCTCCACAACCCTCCACAACCCTCCACAACCCTCCACAACCCTCCACAACCCTCCACAACCCTCCACAACCCTCCACAACCCTCCACAACCCTCCACAACCCTCCACAACCCTCCACAACCCTCCACAACCCTCCACAACCCTCCACAACCCTCCACAACCCTCCACAACCCTCCACAACCCTCCACAACCCTCCACTGCCCTCCACAACCCTCCACAACCCTCCACAACCCTCCACAACCCTCCACAACCCTCCACAACCCTCCACTGCCCTCCACAACCCTCCACAACCCTCCACAACCCTCCACAACCCTCCACAACCCTCCACAACCCTCCACAACCCTCCACAACCCTCCACAACCCTCCACAACCCTCCACAACCCTCCACAACCCTCCACAACCCTCCACAACCCTCCACAACCCTCCACAACCCTCCACAACCCTCCACAACCCTCCACAACCCTCCACAACCCTCCACTGCCCTCCACAACCCTCCACAACCCTCCACAACCCTCCACAACCCTCCACAACCCTCCACAACCCTCCACAACCCTCCACAACCCTCCACAACCCTCCACAGCCCTCCACAACCCTCCACAACCCCCCACAACCCTCCACAACCCTCCACAACCCTCCACAACCCTCCACAACCCTCCACAACCCTCCACAACCCTCCACCACCCTCCACAACCCTCCACTGCCCTCCACAACCCTCCACAACCCTCCACAACCCTCCACAACCCTCCACAACCCTCCACAACCCTCCACAACCCTCCACAACCCTCCACAACCCTCCACTGCCCTCCACAACCCTCCACAACCCTCCACAACCCTCCACAACCCTCCACAACCCTCCACAACCCTCCACAACCCTCCACAACCCTCCACAACCCTCCACAACCCTCCACTGCCCTCCACAACCCTCCACAACCCTCCACAACCCTCCACAACCCTCCGCAACCCTCCGCAACCCTCCACAACCCTCCACAACCCTCCACAACCCTCCACAACCCTCCACAACCCTCCACCACCCTCCACAACCCTCCACAACCCTCCACAACCCTCCACACCCCTCCACAACCCTCCGCAACCCTCCACAACCCTCCACAACCCTCCACAACCCTCCACAACCCTCCACAACCCTCCGCAACCCTCCACAACCCTCCACAACCCTCCACAACCCTCCACAACCCTCCACAACCCTCCACAACCCTCCACAACCCTCCACAACCCTCCACAACCCTCCACAACCCTCCACAACCCTCCACAACCATCCACACCCACAGCAACCTTCAACCTCCACAACCTTATGGCTGGTACCTGTCGGGGAAATCCCCCCCTCCGAACACACACAGAGCTTTGGTCGTGCGGAATTTCGAGTACTTCAAGAATAAGAAAGAGAAAACTAATATAACCGTGAGAACAAACCGTGAGAAAATAAAACAAACACAGCGACTGTCTCGGCCAGAGCAGTGCCGACCTGTGCAGCCGTACAGTAGGGACCGGCATCATTCGAAACCCCGATCCCAAGTACTGTGTCCCGAACTGTGTGGCAATCCAGTAGGTAAGCACAACCCACAGGCATTTGACAGATCCCAGTGGCTGTATCAGCCAGAGCAGTACCGACCTGTGCGGCAATACAGTACGGAACAGAAATATTCATTTCTGACGCCATTTTGCAGATCAGATTTTTCATATGTGGAATCGCTGGCCAGACCCGAGGGCAAAGGGGTGCACCGCTTTTGGCAGCAGCGGTATGCAGCAGTACACAGTACCTCAGCCTGGCAGTGCACAGCAGTCACAAAGGAAAATGCTGTGTGCATGTACGTGTGCTGTGAACTCAGGTCGGTCCCCGATGTAGTGCAGGTGGACTCCTCGCTGCAGGGGGAGTAGGGGTTGAGGTCCGCAATTTTTCGCGATTTCGCTATTTCTGGCAATTTCCCGCAATTTTTCTGCAATTGCTTATTGCTTGTCCCCCTCGCGTGCTTTTTGGTGCCCTGTGTGTCCCCTGTGCAGACGTGTTGCTCTGTGAGGCTTCGGGAGGTTTGGTTACAGCATCGCAATTTTCCCGCAATTTTCCCGGAAATTTTCGCAATTGGATTTGACGCTCCCTGACCGCAATCCCCCCCCCCCCCCTGCCTACTCGCTGGCTGCCTGACCGCAGTCACACCATCTCCCGGGGTGCAGCTGTTCTTCTTTGTGCTGTGCAGAGCACATGGATTGGGACGGTGAAAGTGCGTTCCCGTTCCCGTATGAGAACGACAGCTACGGAGTCATGAGCGTGCGGGTGAAGAGCAGAGTGCAGGCCTCTTACGAGGGGGAGGCGAAGGTACGCGTGCCCCATCCCGACGCCAAACTGTTGCAGGGCCCGGCTTCGGGCCGCTGGCCACAGACCCTAAGTTTCGATTGATGATTCACATCTGCAAGTGCTTGCCGTGTACCCCTTTGGGGCCCGTGCCAATGCGTGTTTGAGGTGAGCCCCTACCCCCGTTACCCCATAAGCATGCACACATGCATTTGGAGAAGATCTCTGTCACGTTGTGGTATTTCTGGGGGTGTGAAGGTCTCCCCCCTCCCCCCAATGAATAATTTACCCAGAAGAATTCATGGATTGATGGCCAGAACGGCTGGAGGACGGCGCTGCAGCTGGTGAACCCACGCCTGGTGAGCTGGAAGGGCTCTCAGAAACCTGAAAATTTTACGTCCGTGGAGCGCAAGACACTGATCCCTGTGTTGGCAGAATTTTCTTTCTTTTTGTTTTTTCACTTATGGTGAGTGATCAAGAGCCTTTAATCCCCACTTATATGTCATAGTAATGGGGAATTCAAGTATGCCGAAAGTGCAACCCCCCGTCCCTGCGGTGTTGGGTTCCAGAACTACACTTCAATGCCCCCATGCCTGGTGGGTTGCTGTGTTTTGTACGCTACTACTATTGTTTGTCATTCTACGCAAGTCATGTCTGCAATGAACCTCCCACCATGGCCACCTCCCACACATCTCTGCAGAGGTGCCACAAGTCATGGCACTGCTGTCGTATGTGTGGGTAGATGTTCTATCCAAAAAGAGTGTACCAGGGCCAAGTGGGCCGCCTGTTTCAGTCGTATTGGTTTAATTCACCATCCTTGACCTGAAAAGCCCCACCTGTGGTGTTCCACAGGGATTTTAACATTGGCATCCGCAGCTACAAAAGAAGTGGTTGGCCCTGCTTTCTGGACCCTCTGTACAATACCCTCTTGTACCGTCTTGTATCCTGACTGAGGATTCTCAACCATCACCAAGTTTCTTGCTGTACTCTTCCACTCCACTCTCGCACGTTATACTTTGTCCTTCCTTTTCCCTTGGCAGTTTTTGGGAGCTCTATTGTCTCCACCCAAGTTCAATACCCGACTTTGTGAGTGCAGGGAAGGCTAGGGGGGGGGATGAAAGATAGGACCCCCCCCCCCCCCCCAAGCACACAGTCCAGGTGATAAAGCCCAGAACCCAGAGAAAATCAACCAGCCCTAGCCCGATTCAGGGAGGTGAGGGACATGAACTGGTCGGAATTGTCCTCGTGACACGACGAACAAATCGGAACTGTGAAGGCGATGAAGGCCGTGGGGCAGGCGCGGCTGGAGCTCAGTGGCGGGTCCACACCTGACCTTTTGCGCCCCCCCCCCCCCCCCCGAGCAGAGGAGCAATCCTTCCACTCTCACATACCAAAAGGCATTCTCCCCTCGTGGCTTGGGACAAGCAATGCAGACAAAATTCCTCCTGAAAACTCAGACCAGTATGCACTGCTTTCCGGATGTGGTAGCACTACCTTCACAACACAATAGGGCTGCAGAATGCGTCAGTGCCAAAAATCCGCCCCCCCCCCCCCCTCTCTTTGCGCAAACAACGCCCATGTCCAAACAACATGAGGTGTTGTTTCCGCAACTTTTGGGACCCGTCGGCAGCGGGGGGCAGGCCGCTGCTGCCGTACCAGCGGCTGCAGCATGCACCGCACCGAGCACAGAAATGCTGTACATGTTATCTTGTGCCTGTTTCAGGAAGCAACTTTGCCTGGGCCTCCACAGACATGTATATCTGGAGGTGAATGATGTACCCTTGCCTGTCACTGCTTGTGTCTTCTGAGGGTGCGCATAGACAACGTCCAAACAATGCGAGGTGTTGCTTCTGCAACTTTTTGGAAATTTGGCGTTTTTTGGACCGGGGGGGGGACAGTTTCACGACCCTGAGGGTCGTTGGCCCCGCAGTGCTAATGGTATTCAAGGGTATGCAGCCTACACCTTTTCTGGCTGCTGCATGTGCACTTGGGAGGGCATGAAGCCTCTTGGCGGGAAATGTGGCCTCTGACCCTCCTGACGCCCGGTCGTGGAAGGGCGAACCGTTGACACCCCCCCCCCCCCCTTTTCCCGGGTTGAAAACCCCTCCTCCCCTCCGACCCTCCGCACCGCTCTTCGTACACAAGCCTCCCCACAATGCCCTTCATGCCCACAGGTGTCTCTGGCGATGGTGGTTCAGCATCAATTGGACAAGGAGCCCCGAGAGAAGACGGAGGTCAGCCTTGGGTGGAACGCCTGGAAGGAACAGATGGACCTCAACAAGGAGGGGGCCGCCACTTGGGTGGCGGAGAAGCTCTTCAGTCGCCAGCAGGTCCCTCTGCATGCAGTGCCTGAGAAGGTAAGGGACGGGCCAAACGTGGAATCCATGGAGCACACAAACTGGTCACCAACCTTCTTCGCGGGTGGTGGGTGGCCCATAGTTCTGCTGCTCTTTGTTGCCTTGGGGGGCACCGGGGGAGGGGCATGCAGTGAAGTGAACAAGATACTTATCAATTGTGTCCGCGAGCCCTCGGGATCGCCGTTTCAGGGTACTTCTGTATCACAGCAAAAGGCGCCTATGGCAGTGTCAATGAAGAGCTTTTTGTTCTGACTTTTGTTGCTCCGTGGCCTTGTGCCTTGCGGCGCACAGGCCAGCATTCAACATCTGTATCCCTCAGCGGGGGGGGGGCGTGCGGCGACGCGGGGGGGTGCCCCAGAACTCAAGTCGCAACACCCCTTCGTTGCTCTCACTGATCCTCCGATCCTGAACGACCCTCAACACCCCAACACGAGGCTTAGTACCCTCAACAACACTTTCAAACCCTTTCTAGCCTTCGGCGCCCCTCAACACCCCGCAAACAAACAGCCCTCAACAGCAGCCACCGATTGTTCCTCTTCATCAACCCTGCGGACCCCCACAACCCTCAACAGAACCTCAGCAACCGTTCTGCAACCGTTCTCAACAAGAACACCCTTAAGGACTTCCACAGCCTTGGCCACATCTGTGAGCACCCAGAGTCCGTTACGTTGCTCAGCACTGCATTGATTTGCCTGTCTCTGGGACCGCCAGGATGTTCTGCCGCTGACAGCTCTGATCCCTGATTCCGAGAGATTTCTCGAGTGCCTTCCGGCGAGCGGGCTTCGCCAGCTTGCCATGGCCGGAACCCCCCAAAAACATTTGCCTGTCTCTGGGCCCGCCAGTTTCGACGTGGCCGTATCCTGGGACAATGGGGGGGGCGGAGGAGGACCGCAACATGCCCACCACCAACAGAACAGGGGCGATCGGATGGTATGGGGTGCAAATTGCAGCGACAGCGTCGGTTGCACCACGCCGAGGCCAGCGGAGACGGACCCTCGCAAGGCAGGGCTGCGGCATGGTTGTACCCCCACAGCAGCTGTGTACCTCAGGGCCGGGTCTTCCTGGGCGCGCTGAGGCATTGTACGGGTTGTATCTGGGGGGGGGGGGTTGGGGGGGGGACGGGCAAAGTTTGAAACAGCAAAATTTGGCACAACCCTGGGGCCCCTGCAGCGCAACATCACTGTTCGCGTGCGCCCAGGGGATCCGGCACCCAGGGGGCCACCACTGGGGCCCCTGAGGCGTGCTATGGAGCTGTCAGTGCGGTCGGGGGATGGGGCACCCAGAGGGCCAACCCTGGGGCCTCTGCTGCGCAACGTCATTATTCGCCTGTGCCCAGGGGATCCAGCACCCAGTGGGCCACCACTGGGGCCCCTGAGGCGCCCTGTGGAAAGGAGTGGCGGGCCAGGAAAGGGAAGGAACCTCCGACAAAACGGGGTGGGCAAAACCAAGGACGACGGCGCGGCTACCGTGCAGCGTAAATCACCCGGGACATCACGCAGGCGCACACGCCACCCGCGTCAACCATAACGGAGGGCACGCCACCTGCGACCATCAAGGAGCACGCCATGCGCACGCGCAACCCACGAAGTGGTGGAGTGCAGGGGGTGGGCGGCCGATACAACACGCGGAGGAGTGGGGCACCCAGACCTCACACACACGGAAACGCGGCGAGGGAGGTGGTGGACGACCGCAGAGCGGAGGTGCATGGGCAGCAGAACCCGTCAAACGACCCCCGCAACAACCAGCATAACCCTGGTACGCCAATTACTGGGCACTGCCAAAGCACAAACGGCACCCGCCACAACCAGCACAGCCCCGGTACACCAACAACACCGGCAGGAGCACAGGCCGCAGCAGCCGACAAAACGCAGCGACCTGACGCAACATGCGGAGGGAAGACCGGCTGACTGTCCAGGGCCCCGTAAAGAAACAGCAACCCGACGGAATGTCACACAGGGGGTTGGGACGGGCGGAGTTTGAAACAGCAAAATTTGGCACGACCAAAGTGTGCCAAATTATGGCACGGTATTGTAAGGTCCATAGCAATTTTTTTCACTGTCATCGAGGTGTCGTCGAGGTGTCAGTGTTGGCCCCCTTACCAAAATTTTCAGTGGTATTTAAGAATTGGGGCCAAATATCTCCGCAGTAAATTTCGCCTTTCCAAAGTTCGCACACACCAAATCCCCCCCCCCCCCCCCACCCCTCCAGTAGTTGGGCCCTGTTCCTGTTGTCTTTATTTCTCCGCTGCAGGTGGGCAGGTTCCTGAGCGCCGTGTTTGAGATGAATAAGCCTGACTACGGGCCGCCAAGTGGCAAAGTGCCCGGGGAGGCAGATTATGGAGGAGGAAAGGGTAGGGGCTTTGGAAATGGCAAAGGCAAAGGAGGAAAGGCTGGTAAAGGCAAAGCAAGCGAAGGTGGTGGTGGCAAAGGAGGAAAGGGAGGATGGGGCAAGGGGGAGGGAGGTGGTTGGGGGCACGAGGACCGTGGAAAGGGAGGTAAAGGGAGTGAGAACCGTGCCAAAGGAGGCAAGGGAGGATATGATTCCGCCAGGGGCACGGGCACCGGCAAGGGAAGGGGTGAGGGATATGATGCAGGTAAGGGGATGGGGTATGAGGAGGGAAAGGGTGCGGGATATGAGAAAGGCAAGGGTGCCGGTTACGAGCAGGGGAAAGGAAGCAATGGGAAGGGCGGCAGAGGAAGCTATGATCACGAAGAAGAGAGCTGGGACGATGGATACTCCAGGAAAGGAGGAGGAGGGAAGGGAGGTGGCAAGGGGACGCCGAGCTATGGGGATGCTGGCAAGGGAGGGGGTAAGGGTAAGGGACAAGGGTATGAGGCTGATTACATCGACGATGAAGGTGGGGAGAGTGACTGGCAGGGAAATGGCAAGGGATACTCCAGTAAGGGAGGAGGAGGGAAGGGGGCTGGCAAGGGGACGCCGAGCTATGGGGATGCTGGCAAGGGAGGGGGTAAGGGTAAGGGTAAGGGACAAGGGTATGAGGCTGATTACAATGACGATGAAGGTGAGGAGAGTGACTGGCAGGGAAATGGCAAGGGATACTCCAGTAAGGGAGGAGGAGGGAAGGGGGCTGGCAAGGGGACGCCGAGCTATGATGCTGGCAAAGGAGGGGGTAAGGGTAAGGGTAAGGGAAAAGGGTATGAGGCTGATTACAATGACGATGAAGGTGAGGAGAGTGACTGGCAGGGAAATGGCAAGGGATACTCCAGTAAGGGAGGAGGAGGGAAGGGAGGTGGCAAGGGGACGCCGAGCTATGGGGATGCTGGCAAGGGAGGGGGTAAGGGTAAGGGTAAGGGAAAAGGGTATGAGGCTGATTACATCGACGATGAAGGTGAGGAGAGTGACTGGCAGGGAAATGGCAAGGGATACTCCAGTAAGGGAGGAGGAGGGAAGGGAGGTGGCAAGGGGACGCCGAGCTATGGGGATGCTGGCAAAGGAGGGGGTAAGGGTAAGGGTAAGGGAAAAGGGTATGAGGCTGATTACAATGACGATGAAGGTGGGGAGAGTGACTGGCAGGGAAATGGCAAGGGGTACTCCAGTAAGGGAGGAGGAGGGAAGGGAGGTGGCAAGGGGACGCCGAGCTATGGGGATGCTGGCAAAGGAGGGGGTAAGGGTAAGGGTAAGGGAAAAGGGTATGAGGCTGATTACATCGACGATGAAGGTGAGGAGAGTGACTGGCAGGGAAATGGCAAGGGGTACTCCAGTAAGGGAGGAGGAGGGAAGGGAGGTGGCAAGGGGACGCCGAGCTATGGCTCGAGCTATGGGGAGAGGACTCCTGCAAGAGCCTTGGACTATGGTGACGCCCAGTGGTAGTAGCAAGGGCGAGGGTACTCCGCAGGAGGGAAGGATTTCGCAAAGGGGACTCCGAGCTACACTCCAGACAAGGGCTTGGGGGGTGACGCCAAGCAGCGAGTACACGAATGGGCAGGAGGGTGGCACTTGGGCAAGAGGGGAGAGGGGATGGCAGCAGCGGTGTGTCTAAGGCCCGTGCTCTCATGCATCGGGCCCTTTGATAGTGCGGAGTCAGGATTCTCACCAATCACTCACAGGCTGACTACCATTCAGCACCAGACATGCCACTTGTGTCCGGCAGGGGAACTAAGATTCGTTAAGAATCAAGCCAATACCATCTGCCGCTCAGCAATCCGCTGCCTCCAACGCATAACTCAGTAGGACCCAGCACCATGTGGTCATGTCTGACCTGCCGGACACAAGTGCCAAGTGTGTTCAACACCCAGCAGCCCCGTCAGTGCTGCGCCCTCCCCGCTTCAAACCGATCAGCAGGTCGGGCGGTTCTCTTACGACCCTTCAACAATTTGTTGTCTCCTGCTTTGCTGACTTGTTGTGTTTTGCGGTACCGATGGTGCGTACGTGTGTTGCCCCACACGTGCGGCTGTGTATGCGCGTGTGTACCAAGTTTGGGCACCCGGAGTCCCGGGGGGAGTATTGCAGGTATCTCAGAAGCGGGGCGGGGGTAACGGGGTGACACTGCACCAGTCAGCAGAGGATACGGCGCCTGGTGACCCATGCCGCATGGAAGTGTCACTGAGTCCACAGGATTCGCGCGGGGAGCGAAACATGTTGCCTCCGCGTCTGCGTCACTGGGAAACACCCTGCACGCCCCCCGGGACCCCGTGCACTCGCCAGCGCTCCTGTACAAAAAGGCACCTCGTGTTCTTTATGGCGCGTGATGGTCCCGTGTTGTGACACTCGGCTGTTTGCTCTTGTGCCCTCGGCTCCACAGTTGCCCATGTCTGCGTCGCGTGTGTGCGCGCGCGCCACAGTAAGGCGCGTAGTGCCGTGTTTCAACATGCCCTTGCTTGGACACCGCACCTGACAAGATCTACTACACTCAGGGCGCCTTGATCAGTGCCCTGTTTGTCGTATTCATCGTCTGTGTGCGCGCGCGGTTTCCATCGCTTGTGTGCGCCCGCGCGAGCGAGTAAGCGTGCGTGCGTTCGTGCCTGGTGCGTGTGTGTGTGTGTGTGTCTGTGTGTGTGTGTGTCTGTGTGTGTGCCTGCGAGTTCGATGGTGCAGGGGTGCCCTCAGAAAAATATCGCTCTGCTGGTGCTGTGTCAGTGTTTGGGAGTGTGGCATTTCCGCAGCTGAGGCAAGTACCAGTCCATCACCCCCTTTTGGGAAACGACGTGGTCCCTCTCAAGAGCCGGTGGGGTGCGCAGGCCTCGTTTATAAGAATTACGTTGCAAAGAGTGGGGGGGTCCGGGTGGCTGGGTCTAAGGCTCTGGACCCAACCCCTTTACAATGCCGAGGGTTTCCTGGGGTCGGCACCTGCCACACCCTCTTTCCTTGTTCACAGAAGCCCTGTCTGGTTGTGTGCTGTTGCCCCTTTTCACTTTGTCTTTACGCAGGCACCGCGCCAAAATCTCTTTGTGGTTTAATTCTGTCGTCAATGCCTCATGGGCGCTTATTGTGAGACGCTTTGAAGGCGCAATGAAGCATTTGATTCCCAATCCACAAATGTTTAATACCCACAGGCCTGGGCACCCCCTCTCAGAGCCTCCATGTTGTGTTCTACCTCGAGTGGTTTGACAATGGATTTGACTTACAATAAATGTGGCCCCACAGAATTATAAGAGGGGGAGTCCGGGTGGGTCTGAAGTCGGGTGGGTGGGTCTCATCCAAAAAACCCCCCCTCCCCCCCTCTTATAACTGAGGCCCGGGGGTGCGTCGCGCTCGTGGGACCCATGGTATTTGCTTTCAACGCCAGCAGAGAGTGCCCTGAGCTCGCCTCACCCCTTGACGAGTGCCGCTTGCCTGACCTCACATCCTTCACACGCGACAAGCGTGTCCTGAGAGGCGTGCGGTGCGTGCGGCAGCCTCCCGTGCCCTATGCTGCGTCCCGGTGCAGTGTGCCCCTCTCTGCCCTCTTTGGCGGACCCCTGAACCCTCCGTCCACCGCGTGCCCCCCTGCCCCGGGTCCCACACTCTGCCTGCACCGCAGGCCTCTCCAACCCCCTCCACCCCCCCTTCCCCAGCCTGACCTCCCCCCTCCCCCTCCGGTGCGCCGGGGACAGCACCTTCGTTCCCTTGGCTTGCGAGGCTCCGGTCGGGAGTTTCCCCCCGTCGGGCCTGAGTGTGTCCCACCGCCGCTTGGACAGGTAGGGGCCGCCGGCCGCTAAGGGCCCGGTCTCCCATCCGCCAGGTCCAGTCGCGCAGGGCGTGCCCTGCCCTGCGCGCAGGCGGCTGCGCCTCCTGACCGTTACTCTTCTTTGTACGCCTCCGGATCCTGCGGTACGGTCGGTGCGCAGGCCGTGCCATCGCTCCGACGTGGCACACGCTACAGTCCCAACAAGAAACTGACCGTCCAAAAAGCATTCCTAAGAGAGCTTGGTGGTGCATGGGATAACCACCGCCACGTGGGCATTGGCTCCTGCACTGCGGATGGCACACTGCGCATGGGACACACAAAAGGGGGGCATGCCCCTGCGGTGCGTGCGCGCCACATCGGGTGCTCCTGCATTGGAGAGTGGCTGAGGATTCACTGACCCCACACAAGAGCCCCAAGGCGGCTCAACACAAATATATCAGTGAACAGCCGAGCAAATGCGGGCTGGTGCAGGGGAAAGGTCCGCTTCCAGGCAATGAGGAGGGATGGCAGCAGCTGCTAATGCTGTGGAAGCCTCGTGAACTCAGGAGCGCACTGCTGTTTCCGCTCGTGCAGAGCTGTGAGGCACTCCGCCGTGGCAGAGTGTGTGCACTCCGCACCGAAGATTGTTGCCGTGTGGATCCTTCATTCGTGTGTCGGTGCCACGACCGGCCACCGATGGAGAAACAGAAACAGTGGGCCCACACAGCGGCTTTGGTGGATCTTTGTGAGTGGCGAGAAGTCCATTGACGCCGCCAACGGCCAGCAACATCCTTGGCCCCCTCCCCCCCCTCCCCCGGACCAGTGCTGTGAATGCAGCAGTCAATTCTGAACAGGCCTCATGGCCAAGTTACACGGTTGCAGGGGCTGTATTGTTTGGGCACCGAAGTTGCATTGCTACCAATCGTAGTGTTACTGTATAACCCCCCAAGCCAACACTTCTTCTATTCTGTTATTCCATGACCCGCCCTGTGGCACTTATTCTGTGGGCCACTGTCGACTGAGTTTCCCCTTCCAGTCCATCACAGCCCCACCAGAGCAATCCTACGCCGCCGAGGGATGCCGCATGGCATGGCCAATGGTGCGCATAGCGACGACTGCCTACTAATCCCGAGCGGACGGACCGGATGGTAGGCACAAGGGGGAGGGGGTCAAAGCGGAGGCAGGGGGGGGTCCATGGCATACCAGTGTCCACCGGCCCGCCCTTGGGCTGCGGTCACTGCTGTGCAACGTCTCGGGCTGCGGAGAGAAGATTATGCGTTGCCGAGTGTCCTCGCACCTTCACAGTACCACATCACCCGCACCACCTCATCACCACATCCCCACAGCACCACATACAAAATTCATGATTGCAACATGAAATGGGGTCACCATTCCAGCATGCCTCACACGTGCATGGATACTTGCGGTGGAGCAATTTTCCGGCTTCACCAATCTCTTTCCAATGAAAGAACTCCGTTGTGCCTGGGATGGTACCAAACGAATGGTGCCAAAAGAAAGCAAAAGAGTGCCTGGCACACCGCCGTATTGCCCATGCAAGACCGAGCACGTCGCCTGGGCAAGTGTAAAGATGGTGTGCCTTCCGGTGGCACTACGCCCATGGGTCTCGCCCTTGCCCGCCAGTCGATGGTCCAACAGCACAGCAACGATGGAGTGCCACGAAACAGTACCAAGGCTTTCGGCCCCCGCTTCGGAGCCCAGAGCAATTGCCACCTCATCGAACAGTTCCACATCTTGGCAAGGCACCCAACTTGGCCACCCCACAGTCCTCCTTGATCCCGTCTGCACGTGTCACCCGACGTACTCGCACTCAAGCAATACCCTGAGTTCCCAATGCTGCAACCCCATCACTCACCGACACACTGGCCTCGGAGTGCGTGCCTGCCCTGTGCTCAGGCGACTGCATGCGCCAACCTCCGGGTCAGAGTTGCGGGATCAGTTGGGCTTCGCGATCTGTATGCCCCTCAGACTCGCAAATTGCAGGCAATACCGGCCTCTTCGACACATGGGCCCTTTGCACGGGTCACCAGAATGCCTGTTGTGAGCGCAGCAGAGGCTCCCACTGTGGCCGCAAGTGTTCCCCCAGGCACTGAAACGGTCCGGTCTCATGCTCCCGTAATGGCCCGTGCAAAGGAGTGGGCCAGCGTCCAGAACGAGTGTTGGCCAGCGTTGCGAGCAAATCCTCGTCTACGTCACAGTCGTCTTCCCTGTGGGGGCGCACCGTGCGCTGTGCGCTGTGCGAGAAGTGGGCTATTTTGGCCCCGGTTTCCCCGATGGCCAAGGTGACTGCAGTGACTCCTGTGTTCCCAGGCACGGGACTGCTCAGATTCCTACTCAGCCCAATAGCTCAGATAATGAGTCAGGGGGAGTATTAGGGCGCCAGGCATCTTGTTTTTACCTTTCTGCACCTGTGCCTGTTTTTGCCCCCACCTCACCAAACAATCTGGAGTACCTTCTCCCCGTGTCTAAGAATTGGGGCCATCCTTTGCACCCAGTTTATGACGATTGCAAGGGTGGTGCTTGGAAGTGATGGGAGTGACATTTTGTGTTGTTGAATTCTCATATTTCGGTGAATGCAAGGTGCCTTGCAGGGAAGGTTTGCGGTCTAGTGCGGTCTACTTGGGGGACTTCCCAAGGTGAGGATAAACTTGGGGCCAGAGGCAGGATACTTAATACAAAGGTAGTGCACCGGGCATGCGCCGGGCGCACCCGGGCAAACATTCCCCCTTCAATCAAACTATATTTCACACTGAAAATGCCACATTGCTGTCCTGCTTTTGCCCAATGGACACATGCTTCCCCGGTGGTGGGTGGTTTTCAGGGTCGTCTCGAGAAAACGAACCGACTATTGGGCGCTGTGCAGAAACGCCCCCAGAGTAGGCCGTGGTCTGGACCGAGTGTTTGCCAGCGTTGCGAGCAAACCCTCGTTCACGTCGCAGTCATCTTCCCTGTGCAATGCAGTCGGCCGCCAGGTCCCAGCGCCCACCCCCCCCCCCCCCCACATCCATTTGAAGCAGCCCTCAGGCTGTGCAGCCGCGGGCACTATGGCAGAACCGAGGCACAGACGAATGGCATTGCTTTGATTGCCGTCCACACGCGCTCCCCGCGGGCACGGTGCGGTGCGTCCACATGGGCCCACTAATATGACCTCCCCTGGAACTGAGCGCTGGTGTAGTGCGGCCCTGCACGCATCAGTGCCAGTTTCCTGACCCAATGCTTATGCAGGGGAGGGGCATGACGCCCTGTGGCCCGGGACCCCTCAAGGCAAGCACCCAGGTCTTTTGAGCCCGCAGGCAATGCCGCCCTAACCCACACTGTCCAGGCCACAATCCAGGTCACGACTTTAGTTGCACCGTGGCCGACACGACAGTTTGCCAATGTGATTGCTACACAATGTTGTGCTTGTGTTCGGAGAGAAGAGTGGCACGCAACCGGGGCGTGCACCGTGCGCTGTGTGCAGATAGCTCCCTTTCGATCCCCCAACCCCCCCCAACCAGAAACAACTGTAGTGTGAGGATGCATAGGCCACCGAGGTACGCCTTGCCGCATCGCTCTCCCTCGTCTTTCGGTGGGTGGGTCAGTGTGTATGGGTGTGGGTGGTCCTGGTAAAGTCACCCAAGCAACGGGCGCTAAGTGTGCGCTGTCCGGAATCGTCCCCCCAAGTGGGTGTTCAATGGGCAAGGGCACAAGCGATCTGCACTGCAAACCGATGCACCACTCAGAGCTGTCTGTTAGGAACCAGGTTTTGCTTTCAACAAAGGACGACTGTTGCGGATAGCCCCGTGAACTGGCGGTTACAGGTTTGCTCAGTGGACCGTCAGCCACTTGTTAATGAGCCACCAATCACCGTCGGTTGACCTGCGCCGGGGGGCGGGGAGCTCATGGAGGCCCTGTCCCATGGGACACCAACCACCCCCTCCAACCCCGGAGCCCTCCCCAGCACGTCGGTGGAGCACATGCAGGAGCACCTGACGCGTACACGTGGTCAACTGTTTTGCTAACTGCTGCGGGCACACGTATGTTTTGTGCTTTTTCATGCCTCTTTGCCTCTGAAAAGGGGCATGGGCGGAGTTTTTTTGATGGGGGGGAATGCTCCAGCCATTCCTGGGATAATCACCTCAAAGAATCTGCACAGCGCAACTACTCCCACTGTTGGTAGGCCATCAGCTGTATGTACAACAGCAAACCCAGCCACAACCTGCACAATCCTCAGGGCACTGTTGAATTTGAAAATAAAATCACGGTGTATGAAGTCGAGCCAGCTCTGCGCCAGCAATCTAACCTCCTGTTGCTGGAGTCTCGGTCGGGATTTCTCCCTGATGAAACCCAGTTTGCCGTTGGCGAGGCGGTATATTGTTCTACCCTCCCCAATGTGGAGCATGTTCGTCGTTGAGATAACAGCCATGCCTAGCGCCTCCAATAGTTTGCATGTCCAGTGCGTTCTAGGCTGCGAAATGGCCCATAGGATGGAGCCCAGTGCCCACCGGATAGTGTTCCAGGGGCATAGTGTTCCGGGGGCATTGTGTTCCAGGGGCATAGTGTAGCGGGCGCACAGTGAGTTGAACTATACACAGCCGTGAAGTCTTAAAGGATCAGTCAAATATCATAGGCGTATAAGCGAACGGCATGAAAGCACACATGCCGCAAAAACGGCACACAAGGTGCGATCAATTAGACAAAATTCTGTCAAAGCCCTCATGCACACACATGGCTTGAGGCTGATGATCTGGCAACAAAAGCCGCAGCAGTTCAAAGCGCATATCCCGAAGAGCCGGACGTGAAACAGGCGAAGAAACAGCCACCCAAGCGTACCAACAACAAAGAGACATCTGTCGGCTATAGACACGCGGTCACACCTAAAAGGGAGAACACTCAGCCAGGCACACGGCATGGCTCATTTTTTCCTTTCCAAATTAGGAAAAGAAGCAGCAGAATCAAAGAGTACAACGGAAAGCTATGCCAAACCAGAAGCGCTTTGAACGAGGGAATCCGGACATGTTGCCGGTGACCACAACATTAGGGGATATCCCAAGAAACACCTTCACATACATATCTCAGGGAGTAACGCGAAGAGCCCCTTTCAGTGTATACGACGGGGCGGAGATAACGCCTGCACGCAAGAAAAGATCACGTACTGAACCACGTAGTGAACATTGTCAAGAAAGCCCAGCAATGCCAATTTGCCAGAGTCCCCCGCAAGTGGACAGGAGGGACTACTTGTAAGAACATTAGAGGACATCTAGATGAGAGAACTCTTGACTAGGGAGCATAGGACAGCACTGAAGCCTCACAGGTGGACAGAAAACACTAGCGGGAGATCAAAGGGGGAGTGTTAGCGCGCCGGGCATCTTTTTTTGACTCATGCCCCACCGGTGGCCTTTTAGGGGGTGCACTAAGGGGGCGCACTTAGCGCAATGCAACTATTTGGGCCTCTGGCTGTACTAGAGACCCATACTTTGAGATACTAGGGGCATCATTGTGACCCCTAGCGTAGGTTTTGACTTGTGATTTTGTCCCCTTTGTTGGGGACTCCCGAGAATATAGGGGTGACGTAGCATTTCCGCCCGTTTTTGGGCCCCAACCTTCCGGTGCTATTGAGGAAACCGGGACAATCTCTGAATCCACGCTTTGTTGCGTGGCCCATGGAGTTGGGGTTAGGGACTCTCAATCCACGCTTTGTTGTGTGGCCCCTTGAGTTGGGGTTAGGGACTCGCAATCCACGCTTTGTTGCATGGCCCCTTGAGTTGGGGTTAGGGACTCTCAATCCACGCTTTGTTGCGTGGCCCCTTGAGTTGGGGTTGGGGACTTGCAATCCACGCTTTGTTGCATGGCCCCTTGAGTTGGGGTTAGGGACTTGCACCAGTCAGTCCTTATTTTGTTGCATTTTACACAATTTTGCATCCGGAGGCAAGTCCATCACCCCACTATGGACCATGGGAGCATGTCCCGCCTCATGTTTGGACTGACCGAAGCAACTCGGCTGCCACGCAAGATGAGGCAGAGGATGAGGCAGAAGTGTGTGTGTTGTGTTGTTAGAAGCGCTCCACCGTCGCAGTTTGTGATGAGTGTAAGGAGCACTATTGTACTGAATGTATTGACACCCACACTTGTGGGACCAATGTTGTTTGTTAAGTACAATACAAATGACATTTGGAGTTGTTGAATTCACAGCTATTGCCTTATTATGCAGCGTGCTTTGTAGGGAAGGTGTGCAGTGCAACGTGGTCTACTCGGGGGGCTTCTCCGTGAGAGGGTAAATCTGGGGCTGAAGTCGGGATAGTTAATAGAAAAGTAGTGCGCCGTGCGCGCGCCGGGCAAAAATTCCCCCAAAGAGCACATGTTGACAATCCTGAACCTGATTCACAATACAGACCCACGTGGCCTCCAACTTGCGGTCAAAGGCCCCAATCAGCAGGCTGAAGGCGTAGGATTCCCACACCCAAAACACCAAAGAAAGCCGGGACACGATGATGTCTTGGCAGACCGCCACTGGGGCCGACTAGAGCACCTCAGAAGAAGCCTACATAAAGCCCAATTACAACAAGACAAGGAGAAAAGACCAAAACCGAACTGCAGCCAAAACAAATGGCACGGCACCATGGGAAACTCCCCGTTCTCAGCCTGCAACCGGGGCAAACATGGCAGAAAAGATCAGGAGGCAAAATGGCGTTCACATGGCATTCACCAGGAAATGGCGAAGAAAAGGATTCCATGACAAGCGCCATGGAGGTTTGACAGGACAGGACCACAGGGGCCTGGTAACCAACAGCTACACCGATCCAGGAAAAACATGAAGTGGGCATGGGGCGGGCACAGGTCCGGTACCCGATTTGAGGTTCCCTCCCGCTTCTGAAGGACTGCTCCTTTAGCATGAAAGGCGCATTTGCCCTCGTGATTCTCTCCCTCCTTCTAACAACGGGGCGTTGCCAGACCCAAGACCAGGCCCACGTGGCCTCCTGGCAGAACACCAACATTCCTGGGCCCCTCACCGGCTTCTTTGCGGTGCAGCGGACCCAGACTACAAAGGTGTACATCGTCGCCAAGCTGGACTTCCCCACTATAATTTCCCCACTGCAGGGGACCTGGCAAATCCACCACGGCACCTGTGGCCAGTCCCAGCCAGGAGCAGCATTGGTTATGACAGGTGGAACCTGGTCCGCCGATAATAACGGGAAAGTGGACTTCACAGTGGGGCCCCTCACGATTGACTGGGCCGACATCCTGGCGGCCACAGTGGAGTTCCATTCTCCCTCCGGCGCGCGTAAGGCTTGCGGGGCGCTCGTGCCCCCCCCGCTCCCTCCGACGGTCCCGGCACCGCAATGCCCACCCAGCCAGCAGGTGCTTTGTGCCCCTCCCCCCATGTTCACCGATTGCCCTTGTCCACTGACCGCCATATGTTTGACCCGCATTCACTGACAGTTCCCGTCCTTGTGTGGTCCCAAGTCGTGAGCAGCACCAATTTCAAGGTGAACAGCAAAGTGCACAGCGTTAGAAGACGGTAGAAAAAGGGGGACAGGGAGGGTGCCCACCTGCCCCTTGTGCCAGCAGCAGCAAGTGCCCTCCCGCTGATGACCCCTGACCTGCATGTACGCCCCTCACCCAGTACCGACCGAATCCTAAAGATTTGCAAAAATATTCAATTCCCAGCACAGGCTGTTGTTGTCCACAAAAAAAAATAAAGCGCAAAAAATATGAATTTTCGGCGTCATGCCTTACGCAACAATGGGTTCCGCAAAAAAAAGTGCAAAAATAAATATTTTTTGCCCATTTTAGATGCTGTCGCCAAAATTTTGCTTATTATTAATTCAAAACACCCAACACAAAAATTAGGATTCCGTGAATCTTTAGAATTCGGTCGATAGAGGTACGGCCCGACACGCCGATCGCCCAGGCACAGCAGCGTGAGCCTGGCCGAATGTTTGCACTCCCAACAGGCGACGGCTGACCTGGTACAGTGAAGAAGGGAGGAAGGGACGTAGCCCCTGACCCCAGCCATTGAGCACTTGGACAAGCGGACACAGGGAACATGAGCTGGCACACTGAACTGAGAGTAATGAAGGCTGTGGTGGCAGGTGCGGTTGAAGCTAATTGCGGTGAAGCAGACCTGACCCATTGTGGCCCTTGTGCCTTTATGCATGGGTCCCCCCCTGTGGACGTGCTTGTGTGCGGGTGGTGTACCCATGCACCCCCCAGGCACAGGAGGGGGCGCCGTCACTTTCACCAAAAGTTCATGGCACCAAAGAAAAAATTTCCAGGGATCATAGTGCAGTTGTAGTGGAAAGGTCAGGTTTGGGTCCTCGCGCATAGTCCCCCTGGGCGGAGGGGTGGGTTGTACGTTCTGAGGGGACTGTTCAAAGAGCGGGAGGGGGGTCTGTATTACCCGGGGGGGGGGGGGATTTAGGAAGGGACAAAATTGATGTGGACAAATTTGGAAGCCCTACCTCGTACCAAATATTTCCTTCGATTTTAAGGATGCGATGTGCCAAAATACTGGCCATCCAAAGCCCACCAGGAAATATCAGCAACCATCCAGAGCCCATCAAGACATACCAGTGACCATCCAGCACGCACTAGGAAATAACAGCAACCATCCATGAGGAAGCAACAGCAAAGGGCCTTCTACCAAAATTTCCTTTTCTAAGGACCGAATCCAAAAATTTCCCCTCCTAATTTTAGCCCTCCCCCCAAAAAAACCTTCTCAAATAAATCGCCCCATGGCACGGCCGGATGTTTTTCGGGTGCAGTGGATTTTCTCTGGGCCTGTGGGGACCGGATCAGGAGCCCTGAGGACCACGCGTCTTCAAGCATTGAATGATGGCTGACAGCCTTGCTCTGTTCCACAGGGATGGGGGCCGGGGATTGGAGGCGTTTGGCGAGGGTGGCCGCAGCCCCCAATGTGCGACAGTCACATGCCGTCTTTCAAAGGGGTCCGTCTGCGCTGGTTGTCTACCATCCGGACACTGTCTCACATAACTTGAAGGGACCCAGCCCTGTCTTTCCCACTACAACAGACTCACAACATGTTAGCTCCACCACCAAACCCCCCCCCCCCCTTTGTGCCCCTCCTCCCCCCTTTGTTAGAGCAATGCCCTTGTCAAAGCAACAGTTGGTGTTGTTTCCGCAACTTTTGGATCCCCCCGGCACTAGCGGGCAAGGCGCCCCTCCGGCCGTACCAGTGGGCGCAGCGACGGCCGCGCTACCCGCCGGCGCGATTGGCTGAGCAATCCACCAGCTCAAGTGCAGCGCAGCAAGCAGCTACACAAGGGGTTCCCTCTTCCTGGCGTGGGTTGGGCAAGGGACATGGGTGCATGGGAGGGCTCTACCCCATGCATGGGGCGCCGTTGTGCGAGCACTGTCGGGTGACGGGCTAGGGTGTCCCTAATTGCTGCCGGTACAAGCACATGGGCCACCCCAGGGTAGTAGGAGCACCAACGAGAATGCCTTGCCCACAGTGCGCCCGCAATGCAAAGTTTTGTATGTCGGCAAATACTGAAATCCTAGTTTTCGCCCGAAATACCTTGATTTTCCACTAAATCTCCCTCCTCTAGTGAAGCGGATTTATCATGTGGGGCAGGGGTATCGTGCCCCAGAAAGCAAGCCCCCCCCCCCCCCCGTGCTGGTGCGCTGCCACTTGAGCGGCCGCCTTCTGAGAAGTACTGGAACTTGGCACAGGGAACAACCGCACACGCAAACACACTCACCACACATGCAGGCGCCTCGGCGCCGCCCAGCCTTCCCACCCTCTGTATGGCTGTATGTTGACCTCCGAAAAGCCAGTACCCACTGGGGTTTTTAAATCCTAAGGACCTAAATAGCCCAGGGCCGGTGGCAGTGGCCCACAAGGGTGACCTCTGACCGCCCCACCCCCCACGACCAGGTGACCCGGAAACATAGGTGTGTGGCCGAGAGGGGCCAGCGCAAGCGAGCATGCCAGTGCGACGGTGGGAGCTAAAGTGGGACACAACAAACGCTACGCCCCAAACTCAGTCCGAAGGCGACAATGCCCTGAACCCTGTAGAAGCAGCCCGACTCTTACCCCATCCAGGGACGAGGGACGGGACGAACTGCAAAGCACTGTCTGCGTGACACGGACAATCATGGAACTGAGATGGCGATGAAGGTTGTGAGGCAGGCGCGGCTGGAGCTAAGTGGCGGGTCCACACCTGACCAATTGAGGCCCCCGTGCTGGTGGCAATGTTGAACCAACTATAGCATCAAAGATTGCTCATTTTTATGTCCGAAAGGAGGAAAGGGCTACCAAGTTGTTGCAAAAGGCGGTCGAAAGTGCCGGGCAAAGCGGGAACCGAGGAGCATCACCTTCGCTCCCCTCCTGATTTTCTCCCCCCGCTACAGGAGGGCACGGCAGCACCCCCCCCCCCCCCCATCCCCCCGCCGCCGGCTGGGGACCAGCACAGGGCAGAACGCCCACGACGGCGTCACTGCCGGCCAAGGGGAATCTACATAGGGGGGGAAAGGGCAGGGGGACCCCAGCCAGCCCCCGGCAAACCGCCGTTCCACGGCCGCGGACAAACGACCGGTGCAAGACGGGTCGCCAGGGCTCTCCACCCCTAGCAAGCCCAAGCGGGGCCAGGGGCCGCGGGGGCCAAGGCGGCGAGCAGCGTGCTAGCCCAAGGACATCATTGCCCAACCGCAGCACGCGGCCTCTTTGCTTTGGGCTTCACCAGGGGCTACCATGACGTTGCCACGGGATGAGGGGCAGGGGAGAGCATTGGTGCCCCCGAGAGGATAGGAGACCCCGGGTAAGGGGCACGGGAGGGCCCACAACGAAGATCCCTGAGCCCTTGGCACGGGTCCTTCTCTCGCACCGTGTACACTAAGGGTGAGGCTTGGGGCGGCACGGTGGCTCTGCCACATCCTGCTTCTGCGTTGACCCGTGTACGCACAGCGTGCGAGACCTAAATAGGCTGACCTGTTTTTGCATATTTTGGAGGCAGCTAACCTTGTCTCATGGGCTACTAGGTTGCACTGGTAGGGAACGTGTCGTGTGTGGAGCTCGCCATGGATTCTAAGGCCACGTCAGGTCGAGCGCAGCCCGCCTCGTAGATGACTGTAGTTCCATTGCAGGAGCGAGCAGCGGTCCTGCGGCAGGCAGTCCGGGCACTCCAACCGCACCTGCTGGTGGGCGGCCTCCTGCCGGCAGAGGAGTTCGCCAAGTGCTACTCCATGATTGCACTGGGTGGCCGCACGTGCCTAGGGCTGCAGGGACGGCCATACTTTGCCGCCCGCGACGAGAGCCTTGGGGTGGCCCGCGTGCCCGTACCGGTGGCAGCTGGCGACTCCTTGGCCCGTTGCTCGATAGCGCTCGCACGACGGTGCCCCATGTGTGGGGGAGAGCCCTCCCGTGGACGCATGTCCCTTGCCTAGCCCGCGCCGAGAAGAGGGAACCCCGTGTGTGGCCGCTGGCTGTGCCGCACTCGAGCTGGTGGACTAGTCGCGCCGGCGGACAGAGCAGCCGCCCGCCGGTAGGAGCAAGGCTGCAGGAGCACCAACGGGAAGGGGATCGTATGTCACGCAACCGGGCATGCGGAGTCGAGGAGCAGGTCTCCATGGCTAGAGGCATGCATGGCTGGCTGCAGTGGCCGCGTGAGCCGGGGGACCAGGACGTGCCACTGGCTCCGTCGCCGGTAGCCCAAGAGCGCGACAGCCAGTCAGGGCTAGGCAGGGGAAGGAAGCGAGCATTGGAGCAGGGGAAGGAAGCGAGCATTGGAGCAGGCCCCCACGGACGGAGCCCGATGCCAGTAGGAGCACCACAAGGCAGCCAAGGACGCAGAGGGGATCTTCACAGTCACACCCAAAGGATCCCCCCCCCCCCCCCCGGGCACCAAACCCCCAGCTCCCCAAGCGGGAGCCGAGGAGCGGCACTTCCGCCCCCCCTCCCGCTTTTCTCCCCCCAATCCGGGAGGGCATGGTAGCAGTCCCAACCCCCCCAGGCCCCGCCGCTGGCTGGGGACCGGCAGAAGGTGGGACGCCGAAGACGCCCACGACGACATCACCGCCGGCACCAGAAGCGGAACCCCCACCCCAAGGGGGGCGGAAGCGGCTTAGGGGGGCAGCCAGTCAGCAGCCCCGGGGGGGGGGGAGGGGGGCAGGGGGATCCCGGCCAGCCCTCGGCAAATCGCCGTTCCATGGCCGCGGGCAAGCGCCCGGTGCAAGCCGGGTCGCCAGGGCTCTCCACCCCCAGCAAGCCCAAGAGGGACCGGGGGCCGCGGGGGCCAAGGCGGTGAGCAGGGTGCCAACCCAAGGACATCACCGCCCAGCCGCAGCACGCGGCCTCTTCGCTCTGGGCTTCACCAGAGCGGCTACCGTGACGGCACCACGGGATGAGGGGCAGGGGAGAGCATTGGCGCCCCCGAGAGGATCGGAGACCCTGGGTAAGGGGCACGGGAGGGCCCACAACGAAGATCCCTGAGCCCTTGGCACAGGTCCTTCTCTCGCGCCGTGTACACTAAGGGTGAGGCTTGGGGCGGCACGGTGGCTCTGCCACATCCTGCTTCTGTGCTGACCCATGTACGCACAGCGTGCAAGACCTTAATCGGCTACTTTGTTTCTTTGTTTCCGCAACTTTTGGAACCGTGGAATTCGGTGGTTACTTTTTCTAGTGGTCCATGTAGATCATGCTCTTTCGGTGATTTGGGGCTGGGGATGGTATTTCAGGGACACTGATTGCTGTCCTGCCACCCACTTTCACCCCTTCTTGTCCTTTGGAGGTGGAGATTGGAGAATATTCTGGCGACTAGGACATTCATGATGCAGCAATCACTGCTTGTAGCTTCTTGCGACACTTCCAAACAACACCCTTGTCGGAGCAACGGTAGGCGCTGTTTGTGTCAAATTTTGGAACTTTAGTGTTGCTCTCGCAAGGGAGGGGGGGTAGGATAGCATGCAGGGACGCCCCATATGTGTAAGCTTCGAAGTTCATTGGTCCACAATATCTTGCATCATATCGTGGGGCTTCCTTCACAAGGATGTGTCACAGAGGGGGCAGTGCTCAGTGTCACCGGACGCTCATCCTGCTTTCCAAACCCTAGTAGAAACGCACGGTGCTCCACCCATCCCGACTGCTTTGCTCCTCAGGCGACGGATGTGTGGGGCCACAACCCAGTTTCGCCGTTCTGCAAAGACGCCATTCAGAACGCCCTGCACCCCAGCGCCTTGACGGGCGTTCGCGTGAGGGAACTCTGCAAGACCACCTTCAACCTGCCGACACGGCCCCTGGCCGCGTCATCGTTGGCGGCGGTGAGTTGCGATGAGGGCCAGGGGTACCCGGGGCACTATGGCAACGGCTTCTTCATCGGAGGCACTATTACACAACTCACTGTGTGCTGCCCGGTTCCAGACCCAACCCCTGCTCCGAGCCCGGAGGCCAGCCCAAGCCCTGACCCAGACTGTGACCTTGGGCCTGGGCACAAGGTATGGCAACCCCCACTACGCCTCTGCCACCACCTCCGTGCCGACCTTGGCTCCCATTTTTTCACTTTGCATCCCCGCTTCTCCCGGGGTGTTGGGGGGTCACAAGAGCATTGACATGCTAGTCAAATTGTTCTGTGGAAGACCCATGTACCTCCCCCCCCCCCCCCCCCCCTTGTAATTCCCCCCCTCTCCTTGCAATCCCCCCCACCCCCAGGGGGGGAACGTCGCTTTGATCTGGAAACAGTTGGTTGTACTGTGCTCTTCAAAAGGGCTGGAAACCGAGCTGCACAGCCTACCTCGTCTTCCAATCCTCAGCCCATACCTGAATTGCCCACTGAGCATGTCCAGGAGTTGGACCCCCCCCCCCCCCCGTGGGGGGGGAACCATCACGACATTGGGGGGGAAATTACAAGGGGGGGGGGGTAAGGTACAAGCTGGGTATGGTACACCGGTAGAGACCGGAAAAAAAGAGAAAAGACAAACAAAAAAGTTGATTTTAGCAAGGCTAGTGCTCGAAAACACAGTGCTACTTGCCTGCTGGGCTCCTTGGCTGCCATTCGTGTCATTCATGTCCTTGATGCCATGGCATTGCAGCAGACCTGAAATGACCAAGACGAAGAAAATCCCCACAGACCCCCTCCCCCCCCCCCCCCCCAAGACAGCCAGAATTGATGGGGCGCAAAGTGTCTGAATTTTTTTGTGCTATAACACTGTGCCAGCATCAGCCTTGCAACCTTTTGTTATAAAAGAAAAGCAGGTTGCACGACATTTTTTTCATCACAAAAAACCCTATTCTGAAATCACGTCCTGCCCCCGGCAGGTGCCAGGTAATTCAGGGGGTGCCGGTGCGCGGTGCGTGTGCTGCCATGGGAGGGGTCAGGTCCGGTGCATCGTGCGTGCGGGACCTTGTGTCCCATGCTGTCCACAGTCGATTTTTCAATTACCGGGGTGCTCTTCTGCCCAAGGGTCCGGACAGCAAAGCAAACCAGCGCACAGTGCCTTTGCGCCAATGAAGTGAGCGCTTTGCGTGCTGCAAAGTGACGTCAAGCAGCCAATTGGACCCCTGCGCAACGAAAAGGCCCACGCATCACCATCAAATTTGATCCGTGCCACTCCCCCAGGGATGCATTGGAAGGGGCGGAAGTTCCGCCCCCCCCCCCCCTCCCTTTGAGGGCGCCCAGCCTATGCCCAGCCACTGTCTCCCTGATGGCAAGTGCCAGCTTCAATGGCATTTCTAACCTACAGTAACCGTCCCCAACCGCTTTGGGCAACGTCCACCAACCGCCCATCCAACCGCTTCTGGGGCCGCCTCTGAAGTCCCTTACCTTCCAATGCATGCCTGCACTCTCCACATCCATTGGACAGTGATGAGGCTGAGCTCGAGGAAAAATTTCTTTCTGGTGCGAGCCCTTTTGGACTCTCTGCACCAAAATCGCCATTCAACGCATCGAAATGCTTTGTGCATGGCTGGTTGCTACATTCGCCGGTGCAAAATGCGCCAGCTGTGCGGCTGCTCATCAACCGAAATATGGTCCATGGACGCTGGGATCAGGCCTTTGCATAGTGGCGGGTTGATACTACTCTGGAGGGGGGGGGTTCCGGATCACTGCTTGTTGGGTGCCGTTGCAGGTTTATTTATTTGTCTGCCGGATTGCCCTAGTTTTGTGTTCACTCTTGTTCCCACCCATTTTGTGTGGGATCCAGAATGCTCAGAAATAAATGGGGAACCCGAAAATGGTACCAAAAGCCCCCCCCCCCCCCCCCCGCCCCGCCCCCGCCCCCGGCAAATCATGCGCTTATGCCACGGGTGTGGGGGTAGTTTGTCCTTCAGAGTAGTGATTCGCTGACTCTGCAAGCATATAATGAAGCTGACCCATTTCACCTGATCATCCAGTGGGACAGTTGGCATGGCTGTACGTTTCTCAGTGCGCACGGGGCACAAAACACTGTAGGCTGAAAATCACAGCACAATGCGCACTTCTGAGATTTGGGCTGCAGGGTTCAGAGCTGATAAATTGCCAGGTGACCCCACAGAACTGTGGTTGCAAATCTGACACGTACTCAGCACTGCGCCATGTGTCAGGTGTCTTTCGGATCTAAACAAAGCCCCCCCCCCCCCCCCTCTTTTGCTCTGGAGAAGGGGCGAGCGTCAATGTGCCATCTTCTTGAGGCCCATATACCCCCGACCAACGCTATCCTCAGCCCCATCCGATATTTCCCTGACCCTGACACGGCAGGTGCGATGCAACCACTTTGATGCCTGGGATTGAGGATTTTGTCTTGTTTTGTGTGCTCCGCAGGGATGGTTTTGGAATTGAATAGGCTGGTGGAGTGGCTGTTTTTGGGTCTGATTGGGAGCTTCTCCAGGGGATGGTAGATCTGAGGCCAAAGCCTAGATCAGTTGCAACAGAAAGTAGCACGCCAGGCTTGCGCTCGGCAGCCCCCCCCCCCCCCCCCCCACCCCCCCGACCCCAAGATGGCAAGGAGGTCATGAGAATCCTGGAAAACCCGTTTCTGCTGATATGACTTGGTGGGATGATCATCTACTGGGATGGCTCTATGTCGTTGCCGCCTTGCAACACGGCAGCTTTTGTTTGTGGTGCATTGAGGGCGAGGCAATGATGTTGCGCCCCATGAAGGACAGAAGACTCAACAACACGCGCACAAGATATGACCTACGTCTACTTTTCCTCCTACTCCCATTTGTACCTCTGCCTCTCAACATCGCCTGTTCCAATACCACCACGCAGGCATGTATTAGGAGGCTGACAACCACAGGAGGAGCCCCCCGCCCCCCCAGGACCCCGCCCCCCCTGGACTCAGATTTCATAGTGGGAAAAAAATGAAATTTACAAATGGAAACATTGATTTGGGCTATTTTTGGTACTCAAACTTTTGGGTTCCAGATCCCCCCCCCCTCTTTTCTAACACATCCCTGCCACCACGATACCACCCCCCACCCCCACCTCTGCACACCTCTACGTCTATTCCTGCTCTACCCACCACTTCCGGCCCTACTTTCAGTTGGATTACCTGTGCCCCTACCTGTCCGTTCTCATGGAGCATTGCTACAGCTGCTACCATGAGACTCACGGCGAGGTGATCATCTGCGATGGATGGTCCGAAGACGACGTGAAGGCCCAGTGCGACAGCCCCGTTCCCCTGCCCTCCTTGTCCCCCGTTGCAGTTGGCGTTTAACTCCCTCCACAAGGCTCTGCCTTGGGCCTCCCAAGCCACTGGGCAGCCACCGGTTGGTCACCACCCATTCTGAAACCCAACCCTTGGGCGCTGCTGGTTCCAGCACGTCGCCGACTGTTCAAATGGTATTGAATTGGTAGGCTCCCAGTGGCTTTGTGATGGCTGCGAATGACTTGTGCGTGACCGCGCACTACCCCCATCTTTGTTAGGTTTTGAGGCAGCCGCAGTGCGCGTGGTACGGTCGGGCAACGCAGTGCCGGTTTTCTTTTGTAAGACCAGTGAGAAGGCCAACCGTCCGGTTCCCCCATTTTTCTGGGCTTGGCCTCCGAAGGAGGAAACCTTTGAGAAGTGGTTGATGGCGGCGAGACCGCCCCAAGGTTGGCGTTGTCGAGGCGGAAAGGGGGTAGGGGTTGTGTTAGATTGGCGCTGATATTGAGGAATGCGGTGGCGTTGCCTCAAAAATCCGACGGCATGAGGCATCCCGCAAGCCTCCGGTACATTCCAGAGCACTACTGTGACACCCCACCAGGGGTGAACGTCGGTGGGTGGATCGCAGCGGAACTGCGGTGGTGGCGGGGGGTTTCCGACGTCATTGGTATTCGTCATCAAGAGGGGGTCTTGGGGTTGGTGGAACCCAATGTACCTCGACATAGACACGACGCGCACCTCATTTCCACTGTTCGGTCACGGTGCTGAAAAAAAATTTGAACCAATTGTGGTCTGGGCCACTGCGCAGTGGCCTTTCAAGCCGATGCACGCCCCCGGCCTTATCTCGGAGAGTAAGTCGTATCTGTCCACCAAATGCATGATTCCACGAATGGCTCAGTCGAATCCCTCAGGCAGCCGTGCGCTGAAGTCAATGGAGCCTGACATGGCAGCTGCGGTCGCGGTGCGGCGCGCTCCAGCAGTGCAGCGCGGGGCCACCGTGTTGGCCTGTCAGGCCTTTCCATCCCCAGGCCGATGCTCCCTGGGCACAGAGTTCCCCACCCACTCGGCTCTGTGCCGTGACAGACATGTGCTTTCCTTCGAAGGAAGGTTGAAGTGGGTCGACCAAACCGAACCGTGTGTCCTGCGGACCAGTTCGCATCCCTTTTCTGCGTCTCTCACCGAAGAATTGCCCAGGAGCCGCACCCACGTGAAGTCCTACCTCCGCGCTGGTGCTGTGGTCTGGACTGAAAAATGAATTGCGGCCAATTCTGCTCGGAAAACTTTCGGCGAATTCCGCCTGCAAACATTTCTTCCGTTTGTAGGCACGGCACCGTAGTAGCCGTGTGGCCGCATGGGCATTCAGGACAGTGAAGGTGACGATATTATGGACCCAGCCACAGGGGTGACTGTGAAGGCTGGCCTTCTCATCAAATGGAGGGGCGGGGGATAATATTTCGCAGGGAGTGTTCGATGCAGGAAAGTCAGTTTCGATCTAGGTTTGTGCGGAGCGTTCCTGCCGGGCTCGCAGGCCGTATGAGTCAAGCCCTTCCGGGATTACCCGTCTTCACGGGACCGCAAACCCAACGCTTTCCGGCATGAGTTAGGGCAGTGGCAGGGCCAGTGAACGTGAATGTGAGTGAATTTCAGGCATGCTCTTGATTCGCCACACCTACGCCTCGACTTGTAGCTCTGGTGTTGGGATCGCAAACCCCATTGCTCCGACGTGTGAAGGGATCGAAGGGATCGATCGAAGGGATCGAGGATGTGCCGTGCGTGCATGAACAGGCGGCACCGGTATCTAGGCATAATGGGCCCTGATGGTGTTGTGCGCGCGGTGTATGTGGATGGTGTGTGTCAGGCTTTGGCAGGACTCAATCAGCAGGTAACCAGAACAACACGCCAAACCAGTTCATTTTTCTTTTGTGCACAGTACTAAGGACAGTCCTTATGGACAATCCCTGGATGGCAGTCACTAGCCAAACATTGTCGATTGCTCTCCAGTATTGTGTGGTGTGAAACTTGGCAGGTAATCACGAATCACCATCAATTACCTGCCACCGTGAACCCCCCCCTCCCCCCAGCTCCAAGGAACACTTCCGTTCGGACCTTAATTTTTTGGGACCCAATTAATTAGGCATGGGGTTTAGGTACTGAACGGCGTGTCCAACAAACACTCCTGTTTGGACTGTATTTTTGAGGACTTTATCAATAATAGTTCACTGGACAAGGGGGGAGGGGGATCACCAGCAAACAGCAAAGGTATAAATCCACGGCGACCAATGCACCCAAAAGGAATAAAGGTGGCGGTTATTTTTTTGAACATAAGCCAGGATTGGTTGGGATGTTGTATTTCACAGTTTCTCAGTCTTTTGGTGGATTAAACATCTGAGGCGCCACCTATAAGATCCACTTTGTCCAGAATTCAGCTGGTGTCTGCTCCACATTTACTTGGCCATGTGTTAGACAGATAGAGGGTGGGGTGGGGGTTTCTGGCTGCACGCTCAATCCTACTGAGTTTGGAGCACTGCACAGATGTCCGCTGGGCGCGCGCTCACAGTGCACAGCAGAGCCCA
This sequence comes from Eutreptiella sp. 'Long Island Sound 2002', assembly GCA_964036045.1. Taxonomy (NCBI): domain Eukaryota; phylum Euglenozoa; class Euglenophyceae; order Eutreptiales; family Eutreptiaceae; genus Eutreptiella; species Eutreptiella sp. 'Long Island Sound 2002'. The sequence goes on along the minus strand of OZ038401.1, from coordinate 19,883,267 downwards.
TTTGGGAACCAGTCTCATGTACACTCTCTGCACTTGATCTTAGACTGGTCTCCTCTCAGAGGAAAATTGAAGTGGATGAAATTTGTTCAGCAATGTGGGAAGTCTGGTGGCACAAGCCTGTGTACTTTTCTCATACGAAGCAAACCCAATGCGAGAAATCCCCCCTCCCCCCTGGATGTGAGGCTGCAAGCAACTCTCAGCGGCCTTGTGGTATCATGCTTGTCAGATTGTTGATGACACAGTCTGGGACTGTGAAAACATTTGCAGGACGTTATTTTGCAGCCATCATATGCATGGTCTGTGTTTTGTGTATTCTACTTCTTGAAGTATTGATGTGCATTGGGATGTTCGGCAATTGTTGGCAGGTGTCTGTGTGTGTGTGTGTGTGTGTGTGTGTGTGTGTGCCTGTACTCCAATGTGAGGCGTAATATTAATTGTAGTTTGATGTAAAGTTTCTAAAGAATCCTGTTGCATAGATTCCCCTCATTTTTTCATTGCTCGATGAAAATTTTTCTTGTGCTATAGGCTTTTTACTTTCAAATTGTAATTGAATGCAGGTAGATGCGTCCATGAAGAACATTAAGAGAAATAGGCAACAAATTTGCATAAAATGCAGCTTTTCGCCAGCAATTTTGAATAGGCAAAGGGGCAAGGTATGATAAGAGAACCAAGCCAGCCAACAGGTTGCCAGTTGTTTATGGGTGCATCTACTTTTATGGGGAAATTTTAGTGGTATTATAAATTGCATCAGGCACAACATGAAGTTTTTCCTTTGTTTGTGTTCTTCATGACATAATTCCTGAGGGAGACGTGGAAAAATCAAAGTGATGCATCCGTATGGTTTGCATGCTGAGATATTCAGATTGAAGCAATGTTGCCTTATCTGAGCAGAGATGCGGTCAACAAATGCCATTATTTGCAAATGATGGAAAAATCATAGGAACTGAAACACAAATTGCGATAAATGTCACGAGGTTCAGTTTGTCGGGCAAGTCTCGTAAGGGGGGGGAAATTGCGCCTACTTTTTCCTCTCTAGGTGTCGCTGAACATGTGCTGACTGCACCAAAGAGGAGTCCACCAAAAAATGTTGCATTGCAGGTTTCAGTCTGGAAAAATATGTGCATCAGAATGTGGACATCTTCATCCAGGTACTGGGTTGCCTTTGCTGAAACAGTGACCTACAGAGAGCACAGTGTCAGTTGACACCCCGCTCACCATGTACGGGAAAAATTGCGCCACAATCGTTAAACGTGATGGGGAAAATTGCGCCAAAATTGGGCGCACTAAATTTTTCCAAACACGTTCCTTCAGCTACTAAATCCCCCCCCCCCCCCCCGTTGTAACCTCAACCTCGATTTGGTGTATCCGGATACATTTGTTAACAGCACACCATGGTGAGATTCTGCAAAAATTGAAGATTACGACAAATGAGTGTGCCTGTCTCCACCACGACAAAGGAACCATAAAAATTGCAGTCAGAGAAAGGACGGTTTAGACAGGGTTGCGCAAGAGCCTATATATGGGCATGAGGACACTTTGCTCTGGCAAAACGTCCCCCATATATGGGCATGGAGACATTTTGCAGTGGCAAAAGGTCTACCATATATGGGCATGGGGACACTTAGCGGGCCCACATATGTGGACATGGTTTGGCATGCTACTTTTCTTGGCGGATGTGTACACATTGCAAACAAGCGGGGGCCTAAGCCGCCACAGAATAAATGAATGAATGAACATTGCAAACAAGAGAAGTTCAAAAAAATCCTTCAGTTTGCGACAAAGGTTTTCTCTCTTCGGAATCTCTTCTCGTGGGGTACTGTGTGCATACATCAGGTGTCTCCGGAGTTTTTCCGCCACGACATGGTGCTCTATCTTGAGCTAATTTGCTCATACTTCCCTAGACACACTCTCATTTGTCATAATCTTCAATTTTTGCAGAATCTTGCCATGGTGTGTCGTTAACAAATGTATCCGGATATACCAAACCCAACCCTTAGTAGATGCATGCAAGGGGAAGTGAGCTTAGGCAAGAACTCAAGTACTCAGGTTTCTCAACCTGAAATGAATTGGCCCGCCACATTATACCTTTGCCTTTGGCTTCGGCGTCGCAGGTTTCTCAACCTGAAATGAATTGGCCCGCCACGTTATACCTTTGCCTTCGGCTTCCGCGTCGCAAAGGAGCGTGCATGTCATATAACAAAAGAGAAGAAAGGGAACAAAAAAAAGGACAGTCTTTTCACTTCCTAGCTAGATTCAAGCCTTTGGTGAATTTGCTACCACTGAACAGACAATGTCATAGGCCATGTTCCATTTTCGCTTACGTGATACCCAAATATTGCCAACAGAGAACTGGTATTTGTCCAAATGTGTTTGTGTGCCAAATGGTTTCGAGAACCAGATTATGGGTTTGCAATTACGCCATAGCAACCAAGGTACGCTCTCTTTTTTGTCGTTTATGCTCCTTTTCTCCAACAAAATAGTGCTTTTGGGGCACAGAACGGTATCTTACCACATGATTGCTCTTTCGGTCTCTCACTTGAATAGAATGGGCACGCCATATCATGCCATTGCCTTTGGCCCCGGCTTGGTCCGCAAATGCGCGCATGTGATATAGCAACCAGAGAACAAAATGAACAAATAAAAGGAGATTATTTGCATTTCCAAGCTAGATTCAAGCCCTTAGGGGCGCGTGTGAAGTGGTAGGAGATGGCCGCTCCTGGAAAAAGGTGTCCTTGGCTCCTGCTTCTAGGAGCACCACCCTTGGCTGTTGAACAGTTCCAACCTTGAGGGTGCCTCTCAAGAGCACCGGACCTGGGTCTTTAGGAGCTCCAACCCGGAGGGGCTCTTGAGAAGCAATGACCAAGGTTCATCAGCAGCTAAAGCTTTTGAGAAGTACCTCTCCCGCTCTTTGGCATCAATTCTGCTCCTAAAGAGCACCGCTCTTGGCTCGTGAAGAGCCAAAATAGAAAAAAGTTGTTTTCACTTTCTGCATGTTTCCTACATATTCCGGTCATTGTGGATGCAAGATTACCAACAACTCGGATAAGGGTTGCATTTTTGGAGCGCATGACAGTGGCTCACCATGGAGCTCGTACAACGGCAATGTTTAGCGAAGAGCATTTATTAGGGTCGGTGCTCCCGAGGAGCAATGCTAGGGTCGGTGCTCTTGAGAAGCCAGGGGTGGTGCTCTTTAGTGTGACGGGTCCATGCCCAGCTGGGGCTGCCCGCGGCTAGGATGAACGCGCGTGCAAAGCGCATTTTTAATCTAGAGGTTTCATTGTCAAATATTGCAGTTTTTTGCAGATTACTGTGTTATTACATTTAGGGTATTGTGCTGTGAGATGGCATGAAGGATTACAAGAATTTGAGAAAGATTCCACATTGATTCTTTTGCTGCTCCGTCAACAAGGTTTGGGCTAATAGATACTCAGGATCAATTGAGGAAAACAAAATTCTTGTACCATCTGTCATCGGCCTGCGAACACTGTCCGCCATCAGAGATTTTGAAGTTCAAAAGAGTAGAAGAGCAGCAAGTTTACTGAGCATTCTGCTTGCTTGTTGCCGTGGATGTTAGAGTTTCTATACAACATTGCCGAGTCTTTGGGGAGTACAAGCCTGAAAAACAATACGAAGTGAACACTAAGTTACAAAGATTTCGAAAAAGGTGCTTGACTAAAATAACCTTCCTCTGCACATTCAAAGTGATTCCTTTGAGCGCGACGCTACTGGTCACTGCGTCTGTTTAATACTAGCTCCAAGTTTGGCTGTCCAGTTTCTGAGGTCCCCTCGCCTTCAAGAGATGATCGGGATCGTCGTCAGATGTGTAGAGCTCTGGAAAAAAGATGTGCTTTGCAAGTGCGAGCCGTAAAGGAGCATCGTGAACTGACGCCCTAGCACCTAGGACCTTAGCCCCGAGAAATTCCCGCGAAATTGAAAAATTGATTGTCATATGGTTTGCATCTTTTTTGGGGTCATTTTCATGTGTAAAAAAACATTATTTGAAATTTTTTTTCCGCCCCCCACACCCCCCTTATTTGGGGCCATTTCGGTTGTCCTGCCTAGCAAGCAGTTTAGGAGCATTTTCGGTTAATGGGTGTTATACAAATAGCAGTTTTAATGTTGTAAAGTGCACCCTCCCCTATTTTGGATATCCTTTACCTGAAATATCACACAAAAACTGCATTTGGAACACCAGGGGCCCCGTACTCAGGCTTTGGGGGCCAGAAACACATCGGTCACTGAGCGGTGAACGGACCCAGCCATAACCAAAAATGACGCATTTTTCGTCATGCGACTCGCGCAAACCACCACGTTGTGTTCATTGCAATACACCTCCCCCCATTTCAGATATGGTCTACCTGAAATACTACATTAAAACTACATGCCCCTCTGCAAGCCCCAAAGGTGCGTCAAAACAGCCATGAAATGGGAAGCTGAAAAAGCACGAAATTGACAAAAAAAACCACAAAACTACCTACACCTCCACGTGCTGTCCCAGCCGTCCACCATATGTCCTTTTCCCCCTCACGGCTGGTCTGCCCCTGATGGGCTCCCGCTCCTGTTGTGCAAACAGCCCATCTGGGCTGCGGGAGACACCCCCCACCTGATGCCGGTTGATGCCCCCCCCAGCGGGGCTGCCGGCTGGCTGCCCCCCTGAGCCGCTACCCCCCCCCCCCCCCTGGGGTGGGCGTTCTGCTTCTGGTGCCAGCAGTGATGCCGTTGGGGGCGTTCTGCCCTCTGCTGGTCCCCGGCCGGCGGCGGGGGGATAGGGGGGTGGGGGGGGGGGGGGGGGGGCTGCTGCCGTGCCCTCCTGGAGTGGGGGGGGGGGGGGAAGCGGAAGGGGGAGCGGAGGCGCCGCTCCTCGGCCTATGCTCGGGGAGAAAAGGAATCTGGCGGCGAGGGGAGGGGGGGGGGGGGGGTCCTCTGGCTGTGGCCCCCCATCCACGTCCTTGGCTGCCTTGTGGCGCTTCTGGTGGCGTTGGGCTCCGTCCGCGGGGGCCTGATCCGATGTTCGCTCTGCTCGGTCGTTGCGCTCCTGGGCTAACGGTGACGGTACCAGCGGCGCGTCCTGGTCCCCCGGCTCAAGTGGCCGCTGCACCAAAAATTGCGGAAAGAGTACCCGGTGTTGTTCTAACAGAGGCGTTGTTCTCACAAGGGGTCATGATGTCAACTTTTGAAGTAGCCAGCATGATCCTGACCTCATGCCACACTTACTCAGGTCTTCGTTTCCAGATTGTTTTGCCTTGCTACAGCAGCGCAAACCAGAACAATGCTGAATGTTGCCTTGAGTTCATCGCACTGGCGGTGGTTATGGAACGTTTCTTGGGCAGTCTGGGTCAGGTTTGGGTGAGGTCAGGTTGGGGTCAGTTACCTCCCACAGCGCCGGTTAGTCTCCTACCGCACAGCAAAGTGGGACAGGGCCATGAGGCAACGGGTACTTAGCGACCGGACGCCCCTGTGTCAGGCACATCGGTCATCGCGCACTACAGATCTGCAATGTAAAGGGGGGGGGGGGTACACCAGTATTGGTCAGCGGGGTGGGTAGCTCGGACGGGATTCCCGGCCTTACGGTGCCCAGCAGCTGCCAGGAGGCCCAGATCTCTAGGATCGGTCCCTCTGGTGTGTGTGTGTGGGGGGGGGGGGTCTGTGTGCAGATGCACAGAGAAGCACCATACAAAGGCGGGCACGGGCCTAGCACAGTCCTGGATATGGAGGGGGAGAGCTGGCCTGTAGCCTGCTCTATCCCCCAGCCCCCGCCCCTGTCTGCGCACTGCGGCGCGACGGAAGGACCGGACCTCCCTGGTCACGTCGGAACATCCGAGGTTCGCCCATGCCCCACCTGCGAGCCGGTGTGTGCGCACACGCCACCCAACGATGTGAACCGTGATCATAGCGGTGACTAACACACGTCACTTCCCAGTGACGTGTGTGTGTGCGTGTGTCATCTGTACTTTTAGAGGTGGATCCTTGTGCAGCGTTGGGCTGGACGCCTCATTTGGCTCAGGTCTGCTGAGGCCTCTTTGTGACGTTGTTTCCCCCCCTTCTGCGGAATCAGAACCTCTGTGTTTGGTTGGTTATGTGACCGAAGTACTGGCTCTCCCATGCCTCGACAAAAAGAGTGGTCGGGCTACTGCATCCTCGGCTTCGTCACCTTCCAGTCCCTGTGGAACAGGTGCTGGGGGGGATGGGGGCGGTGGTGTTTTCGGCCTTCTGCGCTTGGGCGCCGGTGGCGTGGGCGGTTGGTGTGGGGACCTCAGCAGACCTGATGAGTGCCGTGCTGGCCTTTGCAGGCAAGGTTTTTTGTTGGGCAACAGAGATTGCATAGGGAGAGTACGTTTTCTGTGTGCCGGTACCGGGGTGCATACCTTGTGGTGCCCCCGGTCACAACAATGGCGCACCCCTCTCTGCTTGAGGGTACATCTCGGGCAGGGGGGTAAGTTATGCAAGGGGCATAGTTGCAACTGTGGCCTACGAGCCACGTGGCTTGCTGCGTGATGCCCGAGTTTGCAGCACTCTTCTGCCGATTTGCGCAGTCTCTTGCAGGTCATACATGCCAGCGTTGTGTGTGCCACGCATTTGGAATGGTCGACCCTCGGTGCCAAGTGTGGCGTGGTGTGTGTTGACACGTGTCTGCGCGTGCCTGTGTAGGGGCGTTGTGGCAAGCGCCCATCCCCAATGACTGGGAAGAAATCGGCCCCAAAGGACGAGTTCGATCCCCCCCCCTTGGCTGGCATTATCTGCTCTGATGGAGGTGCCAGTCCTGTCTGCAGATTGCCATGGAGAGCCCGGTGCAGCCTGTGTGATTCCACTTCTGCGGCTGACCTGCGCGGGCGATATGCGTATGTGTGTGTGCGTGTGTGTACGGGAGTATGTGCACAGAGGAACATGTACACAGAGGAACACCAAAGCAAGGTCCAGACGCTCCGTCAAGCACTCGATCTGGCATCTGCCACGGCAGGCCAGTTCCCGGTGATTGGGGGCATCTATCCCTCATTCCCAGGGTGCTGACCACTGTGCCAAACCATTTGCTCATTGGACCGCTCATTTCACGCAGATTTAAAATTGTAACTGTTGTGCGCACGATGGCAATCAATGCGCCACCATTGAAAAGCTGCCGCTGGCTTTGAGATACGGAATCGGGAGGATCCAGACAGCAAACGTATTGTGACGGGTCGGGAACGGCGGGAGAAGGCTGCAAGCTTTGTTTTCCGGAGGGGGGGGAACTTTTGGCTCTGAGACCCACCCACCCCCAAAAGAATCATGACCCAAACATTGGCTGAGGGAAATTCAAATTTGAAGAGGCGGCCCTTTGTGGGACCCCCACAGCCCCCCAAAGCACATCAATTCCTTGGGAACAAAGCCTGGAAGGCGGCTATTGCCTTCTCCCGAACATGTACGGCCTGCAGCTCCGGCAAGAGGGATGCTCTGGTTCGGCCTGAGAATGAGGGAGTGCACTGGAAAACACGCAGAATCGGTACAATGAACGGAGGGGTCCAAGGCAGTGATGGATACAGGAGGGGGGTGGGGGACCACACACCCCCTACCCCCCTGGGGACTAATGGCCAATGGCTAATGGTACGCAGACAGAGCAACAGGCTTGCACACGTTCTACATGGATACAAGAAGATGAGGACGGAAACATACAATGCCATGTGAGTTTGAAGGTTTTTGGTTTGCAAGCAAACATTTACAAATGGGAAGGGCATATTGAGAGGTGTGAGGGTTGCGTACATCACCCGCAGCTAGAGGCAGAAGACGAGCTGGTGCTAGACCCAGTGCTTGATCCAGAGCTGTAGCATGCAGATGTCAGTGAAGAGTCAGAATCCGGGTCTTTTTCTTCCAACAACTGCTGCACATCATTTACAAAAGGAGCGTCCTGCGGCAGCACACGTTTTTGTTTTGTTGACTTCATTGATGCCGTCTTCCGGATCTTTCATACCCTGTGCTGACGCCTACGACGCCTCACTGCCCCCCAGGTGGCGGCCACTGCATCATATGGATAGTCATTATCACAGAGGTCCTCAGCCCCGATGAGATGCATGCGTATGCTTTCCCAGGAGATGTTTCGTACCCCGCCCCCCCCCCCTTGTATAAGCTACGCCAAAGTCCCAAATTAATACGGTCCCTACGCCTACTGTAGCTTGGACACGGGCGTAGCTTGCGCGCGACACATACAACTACCAACACCGGGCACCCACGTTCAAAAAGAGAGGATTGCATGGTGAGCTGGTGCAAGAAAGGGGCATATAATGCACAAACATCCCCAAAATCAGAGCTATCTGGGTCAAGTGGGCAAACACACAACAAATGTGTCCATGACTCTATGTGACTCGCAAATCCGTCACCAAACCCATGTCTCATGTGGCTGCACTACGTTTGGTACCGAATTAAAATTAGGTCCCAAATTAATACGGTCCCTACGCCTACTGTAGCTTGGACAAGGGCGTAGCTTATCTGCAGAGCGGTGGAAAGTCCAGCAATACGTCCCCAGCGACAGACGTATGCCCTCAGCACAAGGGCGTAGCTTATACAGGGGGGGGGGGGTAGTGCAGCGACAATTCTATTCAGCGTGCTAATAGCACGCTCAGCATCACAGGATGATGGACAGGCCCGGGGCATGACACGTGAAATATTCTACCTGCCAATACAAAAACAGGTGGGAGATTACATGGGGGGTTCAGGGTGGGACCAAAAGGCACACGTGGCACTGTGGACATGGTCATCAATGCAGCATAGTCTCCAGCAACACACATTAGTTTGAACCACTAGTAATGAATGGTTCCTGACCCCCCCCCCCCCACCCCCACCCCCAAAACGCGGGGTCCAATCCTGGTTCAAGGTATCCCCCCACCCCCGCCCCTGCGCTAACAAGGGCCAAGTTCAGCAAACGTGCGGAAACACGGGGTCGCGGTGTTTGGAAAAGGGCGTGTTCACGTGCGACACATGCCACGGAACACACGTTGCAGACATAACCCAAACCGACCCCTTGCAGGTGCCCAACCGCCCGGCGGACACACCACAACAGAAGAGAACATAGAACAGCAGCTGCACCCGCACTGTGACACTCAAGTGGACCACTCCTACGGCCTCCGCAAAGCCGCAAACCACATGTTCTGACGATTGGAATCGCAAAACCCATGGTCCCAGCACGTGCAGGGTGCGCCGGGGGCCCGCAAGGCCCGGCCCCGCACTTCCTGCGCCCTCGAAGAGGGGGCAGGGGAGGCCGCGGACGGGCTACTGCCCCCCCCCCCCCCTCATTTGTAGCGGACACTCTGCGGCGCCCCCGTGTCGCCCCCTTGGCTGCCGACTCCCAGGCCAAGCAGCGCGGAATTGGGCCGCAAAGTCGGCGCAGGCCCTCTCCTCAGCCCCCCCCCAAAAGAACGCGCTGTGGACCCCCATCACCTGCGGTCCCGGACGCGCCCAGCGGCGTCGGTTGTCTGCCCTTCCAAAGCCACGCCCCTGCGAGGGACTCCCTCGTGCCCCGTCCCCCACTGAACGCCTCGTCAACGCCTCCGAGCGCCGCCGTGCAATCGCCATCGGCCGGACGCCAACCGCTGTTCAGGGGGCGCCAACACCAAATCCACAGCAAACGGACCCCCGGCCCTTCAATGGCCTCGACGCCGGGCCCGGAGATGCAGCGGAGCGGGCGGGGGCCCAGACGCGAGACGGGGGGTGGCAGGGGGGGGGTCAGGAAGGCGGTTTAGGCTGCGGGGATTGGGGTCAAGATAGCGGGTCAGACACACACACTCTGTCGAGGCGTGCTGCTTGCGTTTGTGAGTTTGGATCACACACGTAATCGGGGGGGGGGGGGGGGCGCAGCTATTAACACGCGGTTGGCACAACGGTTCGGAGCGGGTGTTGCCCGTTACAAATGCTGTTGAGCGAGGGGCGGGGGGGGGGGCAGTCGGGGGGAGTGGGCGGCAGGCATGGCTCATGGCGGGGGTTTGGCAGTAATACGTACAGACATGCAAAGCACAGGACGAACAAGTCTAAATCAAACGCGGCCGTGTGCTGCCTTCCCGTGGGCGAAGAGGCCCACGGATTGTAAACATTCAATGAACGATGCATTTATGGGACGGTGGATGGGCTGCTGACTTGAAAATAACAATGCAATCTTAACACAGCAAACACAGAACATGCAGACACACACACACACGCGCGCGCGCGCTGCAAACAGAGCTGGACCATAGCTCGGCCAACCCTCAGCCTACCCTGAGCTAAGGTGTGCGGGGAGGTGGTGGTGGGCGGGGGGCTGCCTCCCCGCCCATCCCATGTGTCCACGCCCGAGCCCCCCTCTCAAACCGCACCCCACGTGGGGGCGGTCGGCCCCGCGCGCGGGGGGGCCCAGGGCGCGCGCGCCACGCTCCGGGCGCCGGGCACCCGCACATCCGAAGCCGTCGTCGGTCGGCGGAGGCTGTGGGCCCTGCGCGCCGTGGCCCCGGCGGAGGCATCGGGCGCGGGTGCCCAAACGCTCTGCGCTCTGTGCAGCGCGGGTTCGTACGCCGGGGCCCGTGGGCCCAGCGACAGGCCTGAGGGCGTCCGTGCCTGTGGACCGCCGCCGCCGCCGCTGTGGGGGCGCGAGGGGCTCGCGGGAGGAGCGTCCGTCGGGGCCGATGACGAGCGGCGGCGGCGGAGGGGGCCACCGGCGACGGAGGGCCGGTGGGTACTGCGCAGGGGCATGGGCTGCCCGAACATGGGCGGCGCCAGCGCCGCCTCGTCCGCGTCGGCGACGGCGGGAAACGGCCAGTGGACGGTGCCCTCGTCGTCATCGAACGCCGCGTCCCGGACGGCGTCGGAGGCGCTGCGGGGGCCCGGGGCCGCGCTGGAGAACGAGGGGGTCGAGGGGGGCAACGAGGACTGACGATAGCCCTCGCCCCTCTGGACCGGTCCCGTAGAGCCCCGTTGGGCGCCGGAGCCCGTGCCGCGCCGCGGCGGAGGCGGCGGCGGCGGCGGCGGCAGTCGGTCCCGGTCCCGGAAGTCCGTCGCCTGCGCAGACGCGGGCCTGCCCAGTGTGAAACCCGCTGTTGGGCCCCACACGAGACCGTCCCCTCCGCCGTGGGCGGGCGGGCCCTCCCACAGGGCCCGCGCCGGGGGGTCCAGGTGATCCGTCGCGTGCGCCGCCAGCGCAGACGCCGCTCTCCCCGCCGCGAAACCGTTCCCTCCGCCGCGCCACGCGAGGCTGTCGCCTCTGCGCAATGCGACGCTGTCCCCTCGGCCCCACAGCAGACCGTCCCCTCGGCCGTCGTCGGGCGGTGCCTGCCCCAAGTCCGGCCCCAGAGGAGACTCCGGATCGTCGAGATAAAACAGGTCGGCTCGGGCGGCCCCGGAGCCCGTGCCGCGCCGCGGCGGAGGCGGCGGCGGCGCCGGCGGCAGTCGGTCCCGGTCCCGGAAGTCCGTTGCCTGCGCAGACGCGGGCCTGCCCAGTGTGAAACCCGCTGTTGGGCCCCACACGAGACCGTCCCCTCCGCCGTGGGCGGGCGGGCCCTCCCACAGGGCCCGCGCCGGGGGGTCCAGGTGATCCGTCGCGTGCGCCGCCAGCGCAGACGCCGCTCTCCCCGCCGCGAAACCGTTCCCTCCGCCGCGCCACGCGAGGCTGTCCCCTCGGCCCCACAGCAGACCGTCCCCTCGGCCGTCGTCGGGCGGTGCCTGCCCCAAGTCCGGCCCCAGAGGAGACTCCGGATCGTCGAGATAAAACAGGTCGGCTCGGGCGGCCCCGGCTGGGGCCGATGTGGAGCGGCGGCGGCGCGGCTGCTGCGCGGCACCGTCGCTGGGGATCAGCGGCTTGAGCAGGGGGGTCGGGGCCCACGCGGCATCGTGCGGACTGGGCCGGTGCGTGTCAAGCCAGTAGAACGGGGCGCCGCCGGGCGCGTCGCCGGGCACGCCCCCATTCAGGGGGTCGGTGGGGGGGGCGGCGGGCCCCAGGCCCCAATCGAAGGTGCCGGTCCGCGGGCGGGCGCTCGGGCGGGAGGAGCCCGCGGTGAGCGGGCGGGAGGAGCCCGCGGTGAGCGGGCGGCCGGAGCTCTGGCGGCGCAGGCTCAGCGACCGCTTGCGCCAGAACTCGTCCAGCGACTCGATCGGGGGCTCGGGAGGGGGCGTCAGGGCGAGGGCGTCGGCCGGGGGCTCCACGAGCGTCACTTGGCGCGTGGGCGCGGACGTGGACCGGCGGCGCGGGGCCGCGGCCGCGGGTTGGTACTCCGCCGGCAGCGGCGGCAGCAGGACGGCGAGGGGCGACACGCCCTCCATCGCCGCCGCCGCCGCCGCGACGGAGGCCGACCGCACGGGCGCCGCGGACGGGGCCGCAAAAGGGCCGGCGCCGGGGTCCAGCCCCGCCGCATGCGCAAAGGGCAGCGTGGGGCCCGGCGAGTGGGGGCCCGAGGGTGGGCCCGGCGGCGGCGGGGCCGGCCACGTGGGCGACATCAGGAACGAGGAGGGGGTGGCGGTGGACGAGCCCAGGGACGTCAGCGACGGCACCGCGAGGGGGTCGTGCGGGAGGGCGGCCGCGGCGCGGGGGCTGCCCGGCCCCGGCCCGGGCTCCGGCGCCCGGGGGGCCCCGTGGAGAGCCCGGTACAGCGCTACAGACCACGACCGGCCCTGAAGGCCCGGGGGCGCGGGGCCAGCCTCGGTGACGACGGTGGCGGCGGAAAGCGGCGACGTGCAGAAGTCGACGTCGGGATGGGCGGCGGCCGGGGGGCCGCCGCGGCCGGAGACGTCGGCGAACGCACCGTCGATGCCCTGCGGAACATGAACGCAATCCATTTTTGGGGCACACCATCGCCGCGGGTCGTGGGGCTTGGACAAGGGCTTTCGGAGATTTACCGTTTGGCTGGTTCCCTGGACCTCGGTCCCTCAAGACACGGGCACAGTATAAGTCGAACAACCATCTGACGGGCGGGAGAAGAAGAGAGGCAGTGACGCCAAACTGGGGTCTCTGGGGAAACCTGCGTCCGCCAACAACCAAAGACAGCCTCCCCAATCCCTCGTGTTCTGTTGCAACAGCACATTCTGCAGGGGCCACATATCAGTAGCCTCCCCAATCTCCTCCCTCCCGGCAGCCCTTCCACTGCCCCATCGACTACAACGTG